>JAGTXR010000361.1:0-253018 GCA_022606575.1 Glossosoma conforme
TTTCAAAGAACATGGCGCGTTCACTTGTTAAAACAAAAGAATATTATACGAATCTTTTTCAAATCTAGAAAACTGCAGCTATTATCTAAACTAAAAGGTCTTTTGAATATAATCAGCAAGATGAAACGTGTATTTTTATGTTGCACAAACATGCGAAATATCACAACATTTCGTAAATAATAAAAGTAAGATGCGTCTATAATAATACGTTTAGCGAAATGATGCGAGATTGTAATTAGTGAAAGCACTTACTGATAAATGGATGATTATAGATTTAAAAAATATATCTCATCAAGACATTCTTCAAAGTTTGTTGATATATGTATATATATTATATTTCCCTGTATGTTTAAGTGTTTCATTTTATGTGTCTGTCATGTCTCTTTTTATGATTTATTTTCTTTCTTTCTTTCTTTCTAACTTCTTCAATATGTATCCTAGTTTTAAGTCCTAGTGTTAAGTAAAATCACATGTCAGAAATGCCTTCCATTCAAGGAAGGTGTAAATTAATTCATAATTAAATATATTAAGTTCTTGTTATAGTATCTTACACATTATTGTAATAAGTTAAGAGACAATTAAGTCTGGTAATTTAAGTTAGAGTTATTATTATTTGTAAACTTGTAAGAAAAAAAAAATACCTTAAATAAAGCACCAATTAAAAAAAATATACATATATATATTTTATAAATCTAGAATATTGCAGCTCATATTAGTTGGCAAAGCTATATAAAAGGATGTTATTTGTTTAGTTTATAAAGCGTATTTTATTTCACAATCATTTGAAATAAAAGAAAATTTCGGAACAATTGTTAAATAAATATATACATATAAAATACGTCTAATATTATTCAAACATAACACTTACCAACACTTGGATGATTATAAACTTTGAATGAAAACAATTACGCATCTTAATCCGACGACGCGTTCCCTTGGACTGAGTGCTGCGGAAATATTTGTGACTGTTTCACAGACAAATGCATAAATGCGTTGTACCTACTTTTATGGTTCACATTGTAAAATATATATTTCTAGTTTGGTCGATACGTGTAAATAAAAAAGATGCACATATTTAAAACTTCACAAAATTTTATAATATTATTTAACATCACTTTGAAGAATTAATTATTTATTTTATTACACCAAATATTATAAAAATCAGAGAAATGTTCATAAAAAATTATTTACCTCTTATTATTGTTGAAGCATAAAATTTTATGTATGGCCCGCCAAACCTAAATGCAAATTTTGTACCATAAGATTACTTTTGTACCCTTAAACAGTATTTTTGACGGATTGTCATAAGACATCAATTTAAAGTAAATTTACATGACTTTTTTAGAATTCCTCAAAACGATCAAATCATATATAATATTTTTGCTCCCATCCCTGCCAAGGATTTTACTTTAAATTCTCATCCATTATATATTGCAGCATAGTTTATTTTCTCTTTTAGTAGGTAGGAGATTTTAGATCCTCATAAATTCTGATATCAACACTAGAAACACCGTAAGTGAATGTCAAAAATACTTGACAGTAAAAGTTAACCTATAAAACAATAGGTTAGTCGAAAATATTCAAAGATCTATAATGAAGACCGAAAAGAATTTGTTAATTTTATTCGGTAGCCAGACTGGCACGGCGGAAGAGTACGCCGAGAATATATGGCGGCAGTCGAAAATTCGAGGATTTTCGGGGCCCGTGAAGGCGATGGACGACTACAATATAGAAGGCCTGGTGAGGGAAGAGTTCGTAGTGTTTGTGTGCTCAACGACTGGCTTGGGAGAAGAGCCTGATAATATGAAGAAGTTCTGGAAGTTTCTGCTGAGGAAAAGTCTACCGGCGAATTCTCTAAGCAATCTCAAATTTTGTGTCCTTGGTTTAGGCGACTCAAGCTACTCCAAGTATAATTATCCTGCAAAGAAACTGAGTAAGAGACTTCTGCAGCTTGGAGGGCAACAACTTCAGGATGTTGGTAAGAAACTTGGATCTTGCATCAAAATTGAACATTCAGATTACTCTCCTTCATTACAGTTTTAGATACTCAAACCATAGACCTATTTGGGATACTATGTTCCATATATTGTTAATGAGAATTACCGTCTTCTTTTAATAATAATTCTTAAATTTGGGAGGACAATCCTCCTTTCAATAACACTTCTCTTAAGTGCATCAAACTGTGGCAACACCACGCTGACATAGCACGCCAACACAGAACCACTAACGGAGAAGGAGTCGCGATCCAGCCCTCGAGACGCAAAGTCCTTAACGAACGGCTCACAAACTACGACACTATATCTCCTACATTATTAATTAGTGACAGAACTTACAAAACTATATAAAATCTTTTTTTTCTAAATAACGAGTAGTTTTTCTTACTATCAATCTCCCACAGCCTATTTCATTGCTACTATAATGGACACTGTTCTCTTAAACTTTCTCAATTCATCCTACCTGCTCCCATACATCAATATCAGAACCATGGAATTATTATTTCTTATAATCGCTACACATTTAACATATCCTAACTCAAAATAAACAGCTTCTCCATCTTCTTCTTTACACAACAATGTTTTCAATATTTATGGTCATTTTCATGTTCTTAGGTCTTTGTAATTATCAGCATGATTTGGGGCATGACGCAGTGGCCGAGCCATGGTCCGTTAATCTATGGACACAACTAGGAAATTTTTTTGTGATTGAACCAATCACAAAGGAAAACACCTGGTCTTCTTTGATTCCCAGGTGGAATGTTCAGTGCACAAGTAATGTAAAATCCGAATGCAATTTGGACTATTTAAAAGACCTAAGATTCTCAAATAGTGATAACTTGGATGAATATCCTGATAAACCATTTATGATAAGCTTGGAAAGTAATGAACGGACAACCGCAGAAAGTCATTTTCAGGTAATTTTAATTATAACTAGATAATTTTATCTGTCACGATTATTTACAATGTAAAATTATATCAATCGTCAAAATTTAAGATGTGATAAGGTAGGACCTTTGATATTTGATACTTGTGGTAATCTATAACATGTTTGTTTAAGAATAAATAAGATGCAATATTAAATATAAATACATACTTTCTACAAGGTTAAAACCATAGGCTCTCATTTACCTCGACATTGAAAAGCAAATGAGTTGGCAATGACGAATATTATGAAGCTTAGTCTGATCGTAAATAGTTAACTAAAACTTTTTTTTGGCGTAGTTAAAATAATAAAATAATTGTATTCTTTTAGGATGTTCGATTGTTAAAATTCAGTCGTGTAAATGGAAGTTTGGACTATGATCCTGGAGATGTCCTGAATTTTCGGCCCAGGAATTCAAAGGAGAAAGTTGAAAGATTCTTTGCAGCCTTTAAAAATCACTCTTTGCATTTAAATCCTGATGATATAATTGAACTTTCACAAATAGATGAAGGCAAGTATAATGACTTGTGGAAAAATAGTCTTACTTAATAAATTATGATTTTGAAATTTTTTAAATATCCAATTAAAAAATATACAAATTGATGCTACCTATTAAAGGAAAAGTAATTTGTATTTTCGATATTTTTTAAAAATAATATCCATTACTCTGAATTCTTTATTATATTTCCCTTATATAAAAATTTTCGTATATTAGTATATTTTTGTATTCATTGATCTCGGAAACCACAAGAGCTATAAATGAAATATTTATACCATCGGTCGTCCATTTTGAATCATATTCACAAAATATATATGTAATATAATGTGTTGAAGATGAACCTATGGCTAACACCATTTTTATCAATAAATTGAACTGATAATAATTTTAGAATTAATTTTAATTTAAAAAATAATAAATAAAAATATTTATTTTTAAAACTAAATTGGTAATCAAAACTAAATATTTTTAATTTATTATTTTTTTAATTAAAATTAATTCTAAAATTATAATTATGTAGTTTCACCAAGTATTGTCAGCTGATAACCTTTATGAAATTGAACTGAGTTAAGTTTATATAATAATGTAGGTGTATGTTTCGACTGTCAGGTATTTATGTAATCCTATATTTCTGCTCCGATATGTGTCATATTAGAGATAATTTTCGTTTCGTTTACACAACAATATTTTTATTGGCGCTTAGGTACCTAGCAGGTATCTTCCGGTACTGGCAACATCGGTTTGACATGTGTTTGACTCTTGACATATTTGTATATAAAGCATGGAGTAAACTATGGTAAGATGTTTTAATTGTTACGTTAACTTAACGCGATTAACGTAAAACACTAAAACAAGAATATACTATTAGTTGTATTATCGTTAACAGTGCTCGGTAGTTGTTATTTGCGCGCGTTTTTAAATATAAATTCGGTGTCATAACCTAAAAGTTGACAATGTTGAGACGTCAAGCTCGATTGCGGAGAGAATATCTCTTCCGCAAGGCGGTTGAGGATAAACACAAGAACATTCAAGCAAAGAAAGACAAAATAAAACACAGTTTGGAAGAAAATATTCCAATCCACGGGGATTTGAGGAAAAGTGCTTTGACGCTGCAAAAGAAAATAGAATGGGAAGATCAAGGTAAGTGATTTTGTAATATTGTTTTGTGATTACTTATTTACATTTTGATTAATATGGTAGACCGCATACGACAAGATTACCAAATTATTTGTCAGATATTGTTTTTGAACTATTATTATATTTAACAGTATCACCCAGTGTCAAATCAACCATTAAACATGTCACCTAAACCATAGTTTCTGTACCTTTTTTACATCTGCGAACCACAAAAAAATATATAATTGTTTTGCAGACATTATAATGTAAAAAATAATAATAACATTTGTTTATTGAAAATGAACACCGTATACTGATAACAATATTGAAGTACATTAAAATTGACAGTAACAAAAAAAAACAATAAAAAAAAAAAACATAAAATTCGACCACCGGTTTAGAAACTATGATTTTAAGAATTTTGTCTATAAAGCCATCTCTATCATTATGACCGTGAGCAACATTATACAGTTTGAATTTTATAAATCATTTACATGCGAAACATCTACTTAATGATTTAAACAGCATAATCCAATGAAATATTTTATTTTACAATTCAATAGCTGGTTTTATATTTGTGATATTTAAAATGTTTTAGGTCCCGAGCTCGCTGGAGCCACCGGTGGAATAAACGGTGGCGCCAACACGGCCAACTCACAAGATGACGAATATCGCTGGGCCGGGGTGGCAGATCCTAAGATCATGATCACTACGTCTAGAGAGCCGAAGCTTCGACTAAAGATGTTCGCCAAAGAACTCAGGTTAGCCCGGCTCAATAAGACAGAATTGTAAGAGTTGTAGAATGAAGTGGAATAGCACTCTCAATTATTATTCTACTATAGTTTTGACTTAAGAAATAATGTAATTAATTGTTTCTAGATTGATATTCCCCAACTCGCAGAGAATGAACAGAGGAAAGTACGAGATGAAACAGCTGATTCACGCTTGCAGAGCTAATGATGTGACCGACTTTATTGTTATCCACGAACACAGAGGCGTCCCCTCAAGTCTCGTAAGTCTACATATATATTTAAATGAGTTAAATATAATTAAGTTTATTGAACTTATATATATTTTTATATATAAATTACACACATTTTGCATTGACTTTGTAGAAGGCAATTTTTTTAAATACTGTAGATTTGAAACACTAAGCAAAACAGTATTTTGCAGCATTTATTGTTAGCTACCATAAAGATCGGTGTTCCCATTGCCTCAAGGGTGGATTGTCTTTTCTAGGTTGTTTGTTATATACGAAAACAATGAGCCACTCACCTACTAGCATTGTTTTTTTTTATAATTTTTAAATCTAAGCTAGTGGCATATATAAATCACACATGCATATGTTTAATTCATTCTGGTATCAATATATATATGTTACGTAGATTTTATTTATTTAAATTTTTTCCAGATTATCTGCCACCTGCCGTGCGGCCCGACGGCCTTCTTCCAGATGTCTGATGTGATAATGCGTCACGATGTGCCCGACATGGCGCCCATGTCGGAACAACACCCGCACCTCATTTTCCACAACTTCAAAACGGAGCTTGGCATTCGCGCCTCAAACATCCTCAAGTTCCTCTTCCCCGTACCCAAGGAGGACTCCAAGAGGGTCATCACATTCGCTAACCACGATGACTACATCTGCTTCAGACATCACACTTATAAAAAGGTTAACCATTGATTCATTAATTGATATCATTGATTAACCTGATATTGTGGCTTTTGGGTTTAGCCGTGTGTGGCGAATTTCTTCTTTCCGATATTTCGACCGCCATTGCAGGGGTCTTCTTCAGGGTTGATGACTATGTTGTGAGTTGGTGTCAGGAGGTAGCCTAACGTACCTCCCCGAGCGTCATGTCGTAATTGTGTGCGGTGGTTATGTTCTAAGGAGAGTACCTCCACGAACGTCATGTCGGACTGTGGACGTCCTTGCTTGTCTGTCTATGCTTTTGAGTATGTGCTAGAGGCGGAAGCCATGCTGTTTTGAGAATCAAGCCATCATCCCTGTTGATGTTGATGGGATGTCTTTTGATTTCATTGGCTTCCCTTACTAGGCGTGCATGTTTTCCTTGTGTTCGAGCCACGATTTCCTGACACCAACTCCCAACAAAGTCATCAACCCTGAAGAAGACCCCTGCAATGGCGGTCGAAATATCGGAAAGAAGAAATTCGCCACACACGGCTAAACTCAAAAGCCACAATATCAAATCTGGCCGTGAAAACCTAAGAAGTTATTGATTAACCTTTAAACTCCCAGTGGTTTCCTTACGGGACCACAGATTTGCGTTGTTCAATGCCCTACGGTCCCATACAGGAAGTGCTTATGGTTCATTTCATAATCGGATTACATTTATTTGTAATAATAGTATTAAAGTAAGCTCATGGAAGAATCTATTTTGCGATGAAACATTACAAACATTGTCCTGCTAGGGCATTGAACGATGCAAATTTGCGGTCCCGTATGGGACCACTGGGCGTTTAAAGGTTAATTTAGAATCACCAGAAGTTAAAAAGGCTATAAGTAATAACATGTAAATCCTCAACAATCAATTATTTTTACCTTATTGCCTAATACTTAGCTTAATAAATTAGCTCTGTTCAACCGGTCCGTCCATAGATGACTCTGACCCTTCTCTTCATCTCTCCACGTCTCTCGCTACCATTAATTAATTGTTCTGTATTTATGATTAGTTTTAAATTCGTCCCGAAGAAGGTGTGTTGTCACCAAATCCGGTAGACGAATAAATAATCAAAACTCAAGAATGTCTTGTACAAAGTTTACTATTTCATTCTTTAAACATGGCAAACCATGAATTTACTGCGTTCTGCAAATATATATCATTCATTTAACTTAGCAACAATAGTATAATAATTTTATTTTTACCTTCTTTTAAATATAGATCACAGATGTGAGTTTTTTGTTCACCAAAACGCTTTGTAAATCATTCACTTTTAAATTTGACATTTATATTTTGTTATCTATCGCCCAGCTCTGATCGCCTGATATTTAAATGTAGTTTAGCTTAGTATACATCACTTTATTGATGTGTTAATTATGTTTTAGGTGGAGAGAAACATAGAGTTGCAAGAAGTGGGTCCCCGTTTCCAACTGAAGCTCTACGAGATCAAGTTGGGCACGTTGGACACAACTGAGGCCGCCGACAAGGAGTGGGTGCTCCGCCCCTACATGAACACCTCCCTCAAGAGACGCTTCCTCAGCCAAGAAGATGGCTGGCAGATGGAAGACGATATCAATTAAATGTTTATTAATAAAGATACTTATTTTTAATGATACTTGTTTTATTATAAAAACCACGCCTTTCTTTGACTTTTACTTTCCATGAATTCGGAATTTGAAACTCTCCTAATTGTTTTCAGATATGCCCCTTCCTTATTTTTTCCAAAAGCCGGTCAGCCTGTATCAAATAGTGGAGCAATATTGGGATCTGTCCGCCATTCCTAAAAAGTATGCATTCTCAGTTCTCGCGTACGTGTCAGAGGACCAAACAGAGAAGCAGAAATGCATAGAGTTCTGTACTCCAGAAGGGCAAGAAGACTTCTTCAATTATTGCAACCGACCCAGAAGAAATATTCTAGAAGTAATTGCATTTTTTAATAAATCTACCGTTTAACATAAAGTAACAGCCAAACATTCAACACAAATCGTATAAAGGATCTATTATTTGTAAGAGAAACGTCTTAGCAGAGTAATAATATAACGATAGGTATGACTTAACTGTAAATTGCTTGCTTACCATGTCAGAAATGAAATTAATTCCTCATCTGTAGAATAATTATCCCAGCCTACTTTTCAAAATTGTGAATTCCATAATGCTTCATTTTTTTTTTAATAATGGTCATTATCTTGAGACTAATGCAGCATTCACGCATCGTCAATTTTAACAAAGACTTGGTGATAGTTATGATATGACTATCGTTTATCAATTTTAGCAATGACAAACAATTTGAGCAGCGAGGAATCAGTTTCATAGCCACTAGATGTATTTACAATTAAAAATCTTTGTTTTTGAGCTGAAGTATCAAACAGTAGCACCTTTTTGGTGGATTTGTTAATCGATTTTAAGACAATTAATATAGAATGGAAGATATTTTCCACTAAACAAATATTTCAGTTACTTTATAATGTTTTCGACTGGAATCGAAAAGATTTTATATTAAGTAATATCAGCTAATTTCAAACAGTAGAATAAAGCTGTAATATAATACTACAAAATACATGTAAAATTCATGACCGCTATTGACATTGTACACAGTGAATGGGTTAATAGACAAGCTCGACTTTAAGCCAAATATGCATTTATAACATCATCAATATTCTTTACATGCTTTCTTGGCATTATTATAGGTTCTTGAAGACTTCCATCATTCCGCTGCCAAGCTAACACTGTTGAGCATGTTTGAGTTATTCACGGCCATTAAGCCGAGAGCATTTTCCATCGCCAGCAGTTGCCGCGCTTCAAACAACTCCCACCTGGAAGTGTTAGTGGCCGTCGTGAAGTTCTACACCAAGCTGAAGAGTGAGCGCTTGGGACTCTGCTCCAATTGGCTGAAAGATCTGCCAATCGGAAGCAAGTTGTTTGCGTGGATAAAGAAAGGCACATTTATCTTCCCTAAAGATAAGGTAATCATTATTTTTCTGACTTTTAAATCTAGTATCATTATATATTAGTAGTTATTTACTGCACCATGTAACTTCCAAGACCTATTTGTTTACACTTCATCGGCCTTCCAATTACAAAATAATATTTATACAATATTAACGTTATAGTAAACGACTGATGACATACAAATTTAGAGAAAACACTCTTTATAAGACATTTCTCTCATTAATAAATCGAAGAAAATAAATATCAGATGCGGTTATTTGAGCTACAAACTTTTGAAACTATGTTCATTTCATTACCCAGTGCTGGTGGTTCGACGGTTTTTTGCACCGCCATCAAATTGAAGAATTAACACATTGCATTATTGATGCATATTATTTATTAATAGCGCTTGTTCTAAACTGCATGAATATTTATTTAAATTCAATCAATTAATTCATTCATTTGTATTCTGTTACAGATAATTTCATTATTTAGTATACCCCTAGGACACACCCCTAGCATCGGGCTTATCATCCGATCTTATGAAAGCGTTATAGAAGGGTTAAATGTATAGAAATAACTCTTTGATTGTCTCAGATTTATTGATGAAAGAAATGTCATATTAAATCATGTTTAATGTAAACTTGTAAGTGTATCGTAGTAAGTTGAACCCATTACGTATGGAATAAGATTTCATAAAAAGTCATGAAATAAGTCAATTAGTCAATGAAAATAAAGTGGAATATTAAGGACATTTTTTTTGTGTTTTGATTGGTCAGTGCTGCATTTATATTCACCTTCAGAACTAAATTAAAAATATCCATTATTATTTTTTAAAAAAGGCAAATTTGAAACATGTGTAAAATGACCCACAACTCAATACATATCGTAAAAAAAAAATTGACGAAGGAATGTCGGAATATGAAACAAAATTATATTCAATATAGTATTCGGATAAATGGGCATCTCGCACTGAAGCGATGTGTTTTTTTCAGGGCGTGGGATAAATCCGCACCTCGCACTTAAGAGCAGTGCAAGTTGTTGCAGATATATCTGCACCTCGCACGTAAAGGGTTAATATTAGTATAAATTTTCAGTAGTTTATAAACTACAATTTTTTTTAATATATTCTAAAATTCACCAACAAAAATATTGTAACTTACAGGGTGTTCCAGTGATAATGATAGGTCCAGGTACTGGCTTGGCTCCGTTCCGCAGTCTTATAATGGAGAGGGAATTTGCCGGCGCGGCTTCTAAAGATTTTCTTGTTCTGCTCTTTGGATGCAGAAACCAAAAAGGAGACTTCCATTCTGGAAAGTACCTGAATGACTTGAGCTTAAGCGGAAAGCTCAACCTGATATGTGCCTTTTCCAGAGATCAGGAAAGTAAAATGTGAGTAAAATAAAATAAAACCATTTGTTTATATTACTTTTTGCAACTTCACTAGGCTTGTTTTGTAATTATGTTACCTAATTTTCAAATCTAACATCACTTATGTTAACTCCTCCACTATGAATAACATATATTCCCATTATGAGCCTTACACACATATTTGAGCCTCATATTACAGCTTTACTCTTTTATAATTTTCAAAATCAAATAAATATATTACTGAATTTAATTTTATTGAAGTCAAAAACTATTGGCGACAACTGTCTTATTTATGTACTCTGTAAAATATAGTACAATCTATAGCAATATTCTATAAGTCATATAACACATTGATAGTCCACCAATCAAAACATACAGCTGAAAACCCATTTGTGCTGTTATATCATTTGTATTAAAATAATAAAAGATTATTAAAAAACAAAATAAAATGGAGAATTATAGCATTTTTTGAAAATACATTTTGTTCTCAGATATATATATTAAAAATTATTCTTCTCAAAAAAAATGTAAAACCTTGCTTACAAATATGTATTTTTCTTAACAAACCTTATTTTCTACTGTCTAAATAAAATTCTCTGCAAAAAATATGCGGAAATTAATATTGTTCATGTATTTTTTTAGATACGTCCAACATAAGGTGGATGAGCACAGCCAGCTGATTTGGAATTTATTATTTGAAAAGAAAGCTGCAATATTTATAGCTGGCAACTCCAAGAACATGCCTGACAATGTCAAAGACAGTATCGTAGACAATGTGCTCATGAGGGAGGGAAATATGAACAAAGAAGAAGCAAAGTCTTTTATGAACATGCTGGAATCCACGGAAAGGTTTCAGCTAGAAACATGGTAACTTAAATAAGTAAAATCTATATTTTTATATCATAACATATCATTTATGTACGAAAGATATGGAACCAATATTTGACAGTAAATTAAAATACCTCACCATACATATAACCAATCTACACACTCCATTATAATTATCAATTGAGTATTTCAGCTGGTAGGTTGTATTCATTAAAAATATTTATGTTTCATGAATATTTGGACACCAGGATTTAGGTAACAAGGGTTATATAATGTATTATTTTTTACTTTAATAAATAATTTTCAAAAAATATGTTTTTTACTATAATACTCATAGATAAAAGTTTACCATTTACACCAGCCTTCCCCTCCTAGACCAACCCTCCTCTTACTCTGCTAAAAACATCCGAGAGCTCCGATGATATCTACATTCTACACCATATGCCATTGAAAAACCTGAAAAATGTGAATTTTCCTAAATATTGTTTTGATTGATTAAAGGTTGATCGCAATTAGCCGCTATAGCAGGTGCTGATACATGGGATGTCTTTAAGACCTTTAATGTGGTATTTTCCCCTTTATTTCCACATCCTAATGCCGTTGACCATAAAGGTTCATCCGCCTTAGGAGGGCATTTACTACCTCCAGGACAATAGAGTGCTCTAACCAGCTTGACCTGATGAGGTTAGCTGGGTGTTAGCTTATTCCGGCCAACATTCGGTCCCTGTCTATATTGGCCGACTGATGTCGCTCACCCCCCACCACGAGAAGGAGATAGATCAGGATTTTCCTTTCATCGAACCTGTGACCTTAAGGCATTTCGCAGAGTCCTCCAGTACTTTTAGGGGGCAACCTAATAAGAACCATCTCAGAGAGGCGAGCCCGATGGATTGGTCACATCATGCGACACGATGGTCTTCTTCACGATATTGTGGAGGGGATGGTTGAGGGTAGTAACTGTAGAGGGCGCCCTAGACGGGAGTATTTACAGCAAGTATTCGAGGACATGAATTGTAGCGCTTATGCTGAGCTGAAAAGGGTTGCGGAGGACCGAGAGGAATGGAGATCGAGATGCAAGATTCTGTTGCTGCAAACCAATCCACCGGATTGATACTACGAAGAAGAAGCAGGTGCAGCCAACAAATTCAGTGCGCATATTTATAATTTTATTTAATACTTAATAATATTGTGGAGGAATACAAAAATTGCAAGCTCAGTATCTATATTATTTTATATGGATATTCTCATTATTAGAGTCGAGTCGTAGTAAATACATATCATCGAAAAGCAAGGGTTAAAAAAACAATTTGGAAAATATACCAAAAATACTAATTTATAACTGGCAACAAATTTAATAGTCAGCTTTTAAATCCAACGACCATAGCATGTTGAACAACAGTTCTCGTTCGATCACTAAAATTAACCAACAGTGCAAGTAAAATGCATTTCGATGGCGATCACTCAAGTAGTCAATATATAAATTAATCAATCAGTATTTTATTAGCAAAATACTCAGTACAAAAAACTAAATGATTAGTATGTAAAGTAGAACAAACATAGTATTAATACAGGATACTGACTGTTTGATTTAAACACTGATCAAAAGACTATAAGCTTTCATAGGTCGAAAAATATAATTCAGTTTTATCTTTGTTTTCATGATTATGAAATCTCAATTTATTGATCCACATTAACATAATGTACAATAATAATTGGCATCCATTTTGAATTTCATTTACGACTAATCAGACAAAATGGAATATTACAAACAAAATACAGTCCCCATGATGTTCTGTTCGCATGTAGATTTTCCAAGGTTATGCCATGTTCACACAAGCTTAGCAGTTCACCCTCACACTTTTATTTTAATGTTTAAATACAAAAAATACTATGAATGAGGAAACACAGACGCTGAAAGAGCAATCCAGAACTTACTGGTGGCATTTAGGAAGCAACTTTGGAAACCGGAGTTCTTGGTTGACACACATAAACCGTGCATAGATGTTCAGCAAGTGTGGGTGCAGGAGGAATTAATTAAGTTCAGAAGAGCAACGACCGCGGTAATAACGGTAGATAAGAATAAATGAACAAATCTTACGCCTGTGTTCCATTGATTGCAGGTTAGACGTAAGAGTGTTATTGTTTACCAAACGAATTGCTCTTCTTTGAACTGAGTCAATTAAATTTAGAAGGTATTTTGGGGCTCCAACCCAAAGGTGACTGCCATATTTAAGGATAGGGCGGATTTATCCTTTATATAGAAGAACTTACTCTAAAAAAGATTGATCTCCAAGGGTGTTGATGGAGCTTGCTTTTGGAAGAGAACAATTGCTGAATTGCTCTCCTTGGTGACTGCCAGGCAGCAGCTAAATTGTCTGTTCATATTGTGTGAATGTAGACATTAGAGGTTTTAATTTATACTGATTTATTTAATGCATTGAATTATGCAATTCTTCTGAAATGTTGCGATGTTAAAACATTGTGCCGAAACTTTATCGGTTTGTCATTTCGGCCGAGTCAGGTTCTCAGCTGGCACTGAAGCCCCAGACCTTGAGACTGCCGGCGTCTCTCTTCCTCTCGTTGGCTTCCTTGTCGTCACACGCGTACGCCAACAAATACAAAGATGGATGCCACGCGACAGTGAAGGTGGCCGCCTGCACAGGAATGTCTGCTACTTTTTCACCTATAAAAGCAAATGAATTTCCAAACACTTACAAATCAACACCTCTTTACATAAAACTAAAAATTCCACAAATGATGCAGATACAAATCTAACATAATTTTTTATACAATACAGAGGGTTATATTTTATTTTATGTAAACACATACAGGAGAATACCTTAAGATGGTGACAGTGATTCTGAAGTTTACATCTACAGATTCAATGATGCTTACCATTCATGGATAAGCGCTGCATGTACTATTGATGAGCCAACGTCATAGACTACAGCCCGACATTTATGCATCATCCTTATTTTTACAGGAATTCACTATGAATGGGTGGTCTTTACGGAACGACTTTCGTCTACCACCAATCTTGATTAATAGGCTATGACTGGTATTTTACGGGTGAGGGATCAAATTCACACCAAACGGCGGTATTTATAAAGCTTAGAAATCGATTCGATTTTTTTTTTTAACCTCCATAGGGGATTTGGTATTTTACGGGTGAGGGATCAAATTCACACCAAACGGCGGTATTTATAAAGCTTAGAAATCGATACGATTTTTTTTTTTTAACCTCCATAGGGGATTGAACCACGACCTTTGGTTTGGCAAGCAAACACTTTAACCACCAAGTTATGCCCACCCGCAAATATAATGTTTGTAAAAAGGTATTTTAACAAACCTGTTTCTGTGTCCCCAATGTCAATAATGAGGTCTTCACTCGCAGAAGCAAGAAGGCGGCCATCGAAACTGAAGGAAAGTGTCCGCACCGGCCATTCTAACCTAAAAATATTAAACAGTAGGTTATAAAAAAAAATTGAGTGAACAGTTGGTTATAAAAAAGTGCTATATAAATACTGATATAATAATAATACCTTGAGAATACTCTGAGGCAGGCCAGTTCATCGACGTCCCATAGAGAAACGAGCGCATCGGCTGATCCCGTAGCAAAATACTTCCCCGTGGGATCGTGTTCGATGCAGATGCAGGTCCCCGGGTGAGCCTTGATCACCGTCTGCAGCTCCAGGGATGGGTAACTGCAAGCAAACATCACAACAAATGTTCAAAATACAGTCGATTCTGCTAAATTGGGACACATCGGGACTTGGGCATTTTGTCCCAATTAAGCGGCTGTCCCAATTAAGCGAATTTCACATTTTTTTAAATTAATTTATTTGGTTTTGGCAACTAAGGCCACTAGTAAGGTAATACACACATAAAATTAAACAATGCATATTTTTTTTCAATAATTTTCTTTTATAAACTCTTGGAAACTGTAAATTACGTATAGGTAATATAAATTATCATATACATTACAAATATGTAATATAAGCATTAACCTTTTGCCTGCGGCACAAAAATTAGCGAACATGCCCTGTACGCGGCTGGTTTTTCCGGGATTTCGTTGTCGCGTTTTCAACTATAAATATAGATTGTGATATTTTTTTAACTAATCAAATATGTTAATTGGCACCCAAAGTAATTTGTTCAATAATAAAATACAATATATTTATTGTATTTTCGGTTAAATTTAACAATAATAATTCTTCATACAACTGACGTGAAGTCGCCATTTTGCTAAACAAGGTCACGCTAAAGCAAGAAAACTGCGCCAACATCATGCAATGCTTATAATATTCAATTCTCGACACCTTTTCAATTTCACCCACACTCGATGGTTTATTTACATTATCCCAAATTGTTAATTGATGATTATCATTAGTAGCACATTGACAGTTCAAATAAAATATGTATATTGACAAACAAGCTTTATTTCATTTTCTACGAGGAGATAGTTGCTTCTCTCCGTCAGTGTTGATGTTTCGAAACATGTCCTCTACAAATATATTGTGGGATAAATTCTAATTTTTATTTTATTTATATCTGATATTTCTGATGAATAATCCAAGTACTGACAAATTATCCTAATCCTTCGGATTACATTTTCAATAACAAAATAATAATATAATGATATTTGCAAAATTTGCACGGTTCTGACGTAAGAGACTAGCGTGAACCTCGTATGATGACACCCGTGCGTTGTTCACGCCGCTTGATGCATGTTCTAGAAATAAATTATTTTAGCCTATATTGAATTTTTTTTGACGAATGCCATCTATTGCATTTAGTAAAATATACATTCAGTAATATTTTCAGCCAAGTTTTAAAATTATTACTCACTAGATGGCTCTTATATAGGGCTTGAAACTTCCATGACCGCGCTTGCCGCGAACATGCCACCAGCGCTCATACGCGCTGGTGGCATGTTCGCTTGAACACACATAGCGGTCATACGCGGTGAACAGATTAAAGAAGAAAAAAACCCAATTAAAATTATAAATGGTACATACAATTTAATTCAATGCAAAAATGAGTCGAGTGTAGTCTGTCTTTTGTTATTGTAACATTTCACTTCTACAAAATCTGCACAGATATTCAGTGCGGATGTAGGGCTCCCTTCATTTTCTTCCTGCATAAAATAACACTGTAACACGGCCATACATTTTTTTGCTTCCTGGTTAGTCACAGGCACAGGTGACTCATCATCATCATCGTCATCCTTCCACAATTGAATCCTCACAGTCTTCATTATCATCGTAACATGGTAAATTGTTATCTATTCTTGAAAATTCTTCCTAGTTAATAATAGGAGCTTAAATTTTCTGTCCCCATTAAGCGGAATGTTGTTCCAATTGAACATATAAATTTACTATCAGTTTTTTGGTTTGGTTTCTGTTCTTTGAGATTTGTCCCAAATAAGCGGCTGTCCCAATTAAGCGGTGTCCCAATTAAGCGGAATCGACTGTATATAGCCTCTCTCAAAATGATTTTATATTTCAAACATAAATTAATGATTATTTAGAAATTATTCCACATTTTTTTATTAGAGGACAACACATAAAGATTGAAGCATTCAACAATTGTAAATTAATTTATAGCTTTTTAACAATCTGCAATGATAGAAATAAACTAAGGTTAATGTTTTTACCTCAAAATGTGCACGCAGCCTTGCCCATTAGTTAGGAAGAACAGGTCCGAGGTGTTGTTCCAAGAGATTTCGTTAACCTCAAAGTTGGACTGTTCCTCGGCGATGATCTTGTGAGTCTTGGTGTCTATGAAAGAGACGAGATCCTCCTTGTTGCCGACCGCGATGGTGTTGCCGTCGGGTGACCACGCTATGTTTATGTTCTCTCCCTTAGTGCTAATGGTCGCCGCACATTTCTGGGACCTACACAAAAATATTAATAAGACATTTGAATACTCAAAAAATCTTTTTCTGGTGCCACGTATATCTCCTATCACATGAGAGTCAATTTCGCTGTCATTGGCAGCAAAAGTTAACTCCTAACTAACACTCCGTAAGCCAGTCAACCTTTAAATCTATATTCATAAAAGAAACTTGTGTTAGTTACACCATTATAATTTTAAAATTATAATTATGCAGTTTCACCAAGTATTGTCAGTGATAACCTTATTGTTATTAGTTACACCATTTATAATTTAAGAACGGCTGAACCGATTTTTAAGATATTTGATTTGTTAGATTCTTCTTGATTTCGAATAGAAAAATAACTATTAATGCATTGAAAAAAAAATGTGGGAAAAATTTGTGAAGAAATTAATTTTTTCATGTATATTGTATGAACAGGTTTTTAGATTTATGCTGGTTCTAGTAAATGACGTTGTATGAAATATCATTTTGCACAGAACGCCATCTTTGTTCAAATAATTCATTTGAACTTAAAAAACTGATTTTAAATCAGCTAAAAAAAATTTAAAAAGTATTTATTGATTCTTAGGCGCTGCAAGTTTGCCAGGTCAGCTAGTTAATAATAATAATATATGTATTTAATTTTCAACTCACATAATTAAATAATCGTTGTAAAATTCCAAGCTAGACTAAAAAGAGTTGTTTCTTTTCAGTTTGTAGTTTGATTGAGATTCAGGTAAAATACACTAAGTTAATCAAAAATTAATCAATCGTTAACAAATAATATGTGCAAATAAAAACATTTACTAGATCTATAAATAAATCTGCATAAGGTCCGGATTAGTGCCGCCTATGATTACAATTTTAAATTAATCAAATAACTGTCAAACATCTCAAATTGTCAAACATAGATGACAAATTCGGTGAAGTCAATAGAATATCGACTTAGATGCACATTGTCGTGTGTTAGAATCACACATCATTCTCTTTTTCTGTGTTTAATTGAGAATAAAAATAATTATTCAATATATTGTTATTCATTGTATGCAAATCAATAATATATGAGATGCGTATGTTATTATAAGCAATGAGTAGCAGTTACACATCACAGACAAGAAAATGTTGAAGACCACAATTTACTTGCACATTACCTGGTGTCCCATATGCGTACAGTCTTGTCCCCGCTGGCCGTACTGAGCAGGTCGGGGTGTGAGGCGTGCCAACACAGCTGATCTACGGAACCGGTATGACCACGGAACAGATGCTCCTGAGTCTAAAAACAGGTATTACAAACAACAAAATTTAAAAATATATGTAAAATCAGAATATATTTACACGTCAGTATGCTTATACACGTTAGAATTGAAGAAGCCATCATTGATAAAGAAACTGCAGTCTTCTAGCAAGTCAAACTGCTGTATATACTCACATAAATAATAAAAATCCGGCATTTAACATAACCTTAGATATCAATGCTAAAAATGCAAGCATTTTACCATATTAAAACATGATCATCATATAAAAAATACATGTACAAATAATCAACATGTATTTCAAGATAACATTAAAGCATATAATAGTAAATGAGTGACTTACGAGTCTGGATCTGTCGAGTGTGAATATTGCGACAGACTTGTCAAAGGACCCCGATGCGAGTCTTCGGCCGTCGCAAGACCAGCCTACGGAGTGCACTTTAGAGTTGTGGGCGAAATATTCTCGCACCGCGTTATGTGACTTGAAGTATCCCTGAAGATCCTCCAGCTTCTCGATCTGGGGCTGGGACATTTTCGGATCCTTTTCCTTCATCTTGATGTGTGATGTTTATTTATTTCGCCTTTGGTTAATTTTGAAGATGATAGCAGCGAGGCTGCTGAGTGAGAAATTAATCAGTCAGGATAGTATGACATACCTATCGAATATAAAAATACGAATATTTTTCAAATATATTTTTACTCAAAACAACACCGTTGCATATATTATATATTGATTAATACATGTTTTTTATCAGCTAGATTATTTTTTTAATTAAAATATTATCTCATAACGTTTTAAAAAATATTTATAGAATAAAATCTTTGAAAGCATTGATAAAAGATCTACAATACTCCTCCTGTAGTAATCGAGAGGCGAGCCCGATGGATTGGTCACATCATGCGCCACGATGGTCTTCTTCACGATATTGTGGAGGGGATGGTTGAGGGTAGAAACTGTAGAGGGCGCCCTAGACGGGAGTATTTGCAGCAAGTATTCGAGGACATGAATTGTAGTGCTTATGCTGAGCTGAAAAGGTTGCGGAGAAACGAGAGGAATGGAGATCGAGATGCAAGATTCTGTTGCTGCAAACCAATCCACCGGATTGATACTACGAAGAAGAAGTAATCGATTCTAATTTTTGATTTTGTTCTAATGATACAGTACAATATATGTATTGTGTAAATACATGAAGATAAAATCTTGTATACGCCAATTTACCCAAAAAGTCAATAAAATGAAAATTTGATTTTAACATGATGGCAAATTGGAAAATAAAATATCAAAATCTCATTTTTACTAAAATGAATGACTTTTGATAATTTAGCAATATGTATAAAAAATAATAGTTAAACGAACGGTTTAGTCAAATCTTAAGGAAATAATTTAATTAATAATAATATTTTCAAAGAACTGAAAGATTACAAATAATGTACAGTTCTGGTAAAATACTTGAGTTTTATGATTATTTTATCGAATGTTCAACCTTTTTTTATTGTCGGATCATATACATATATGTATTTAAAGAAATTATTAGGGCCAAGACGTTTTACTTGAATAACAAAAAAGTATGAAATACCGCACTTTTCAAGAAAATATTTTTGAAATTTTCAAAATTGTTAATAAAAATAGAATTATAATAGCACACATCACAATAAAATTGTTCGTGAAAAGTTACAAGAGTCAAAATGAAAATCTCAAATGTAACGTGTTTCCAAGCATTTATTGCAAGATGATAAATGTGTTAAGAACTGCACATAAGAGCTTGGTGGGCGGCATGTGGCCCGAAAGCGAAAATTTCTGTCTTTTTGGTGCAATAATTAGTGTGGAATTCAAAAATATATATGTATGCAGTTTTTTACTTTTATAAATATAACATTTAACTACAGTAGGTATATTGAAATGTAAAATGCCTAATAATATAGATCTAAAAAACTATCGCAGCACAAGGCGTGTTACGTTAACAGTATTTCTCGCTGGCAACATCGCTATCGTATTTTGACAGATGAATCAATTCAAAATGGCGTGGGTGTTGTTTTGATCCATTCCGCTGCAATTCAAGCGAACACAACTCGGCCGCAACAAACAATTATGACCATCTGGAAGGCAGTGACGGACAAGCACAAATATGGAATCGGTGAGTGCACTTCATATCACTTCAAAGTTAAAATTCGCTGCGGGATTACACTTTGAAAGTTTTCGTCCTTGTGTGACACTTGTTACGTTCTTTTTTTGAGATCACCTCCCGCAGAGAATGAACAAAAATATGAATTATGTCACTGACTTTAATTTTTTTAACAACTCGAAACATCATCGATTCAATAATGACTAATGCACGTCACACGATTATTCATTAAAATATTAATTGACCCCTCCCACTTTTTAATTTAATTAAACAAACGATTTGTTGTACATTGTACTCATTAACCACAAAATGACAAGTTTGATAAGACTTAACATTTTATCGTTGCATTTCCTGCTTTAGAGAATTTCGTCCTTTTTTGATAAGGGACGTTTATTTAAATCTAACTTTTTTATTTATTAGTAGATATTCTTTTATTTATCATTTATACTGAATCATCATTATCTGTCAAAAAGTAAACATTCCAAAACAAAAAACTTTTTTTATTTTTATAAAATTAATTTTATAAAATATTAAAAAAACAAATAAAACAATAATTAAGAAATAATTTTATCACCTTAGATTAGATTAAATTAAATTATGGTAACACTTCACTTTAGTGTATCAATTCAATAAACTTAGTATTATGGTTTAAATTAAGGATAGTGTTCCTTATCAGATTTATTATTTTAAAAATAAAAATGCTATTTATTTACTGATGAGCTAAACTTAAGAATTAAAACACATTTATTTTTTATTTTTCTCCTGGTATTCTTCTGATGTCATCAGTTCATCTCGCCCTGCCTGCATCTACCAACATAGAAAACCTGAACTTAAGAACCCATTTCTCCTATTCATTGTGCTTTTCACACATCATAATTTGCTCCTCGTTTCAGATAGATATATCCGTGTTCGTAGTCATGCGTTGTTTTCAGTTCAGGTGGGATTCCGTCTGCCAAATTCAGTTTAACTGATTTGGCGCTTATAAATTGTCTTACAGAAGATCTCCATCTTTTTCTATCTTCTTTGGCTTTAGAGACACCAATATGTTTGCCAGTTATTGGTCATTATTCCAATACTTCATCTCCCCATAAACTAACGTCTCTTATATAGATTTATTTTGCTTTTTAATGAGATATTGAAAATATATATTTTACTGAAATTGTGTTACCTATTTAATGTTTGGTTTATGTTAATAACTTCATGATTTAGTTGACAACTATGCTTTGCTCGATTGACTACTTTTTTATTCATCACAAGAACGTCATGAAATGATCTTCGGGAACCATGTTCAACCATTTTTGCCATCAACTTTTTGTTATATTTCTCATATTTACAAGTATGTGCCCATTTTTCATTGGTTAGTTTTTAGCATTTTATTAGTTAAACCACTACTGGTACTAGCGCCGTTCTTATATTTCTCATATTCAAAAGAATAAATTTTAAACAAGAAAAAATGCTTGAGGAAATCAATCATTCATGTAAATATATAAAAACATATATGGATTTTCAATGTTTTGAGCATTCACTTTGAGATCCATAATAAATTATAAATATTTATTTATTTATTTACCTTGTTTTCACATGGATCACGTAACAACGTTGTTACGTGATCCATGTGAAAACAAGGTAAATAAATAAATAAATATTTATAATATATGGATTTGTTGTTACATTTGTATGGAGGATGTCCCGCTTCATTAAAATGTGCATTGTCGCATGGCAACACTGAATTTTATAATTGTGCAATTCATTTATTTTTTCTGTCATTGTTTGTGTGACAATGGTCACTCTGTGAAATTCCCACAAGGAAGTGTTTGTTGCCGAAGCTGATAGCTTGAATGTTGAATGCTTCAGCAAATGTCAACACATTGTATTCTGTGTTCAAAACACACACTCGTGATGGCTGCAAACTTTAAGTAGTGTTTTAGAAAAGGTCATTTGTTTATGAGATAAATAGAAAACATCACCATTATACTTGAAGAGTTATAGCATGAGCCATGTGACTGTTATAATGTTTTTTTTTGAAATCTCATTCGTAGGAATTCTAGAATTTCTTGTATACATTGAATACATGGAGAGAATTTCGATATTTAAAAAAATATAATTAATTTTTAATTGAATGCTTAAATAGAGAACGATTAATTATCATATACAGTGGTACCTTGACATACGAGTGTTCCAACATACGAGTTTTTTGAGATACGAGCCGTTGAGTGAGCGATTTTTTTGCTTTGAAATACGAGCAAAATTTGAGATACGAGCGATCGGCTTAGTGGGTCGGCCAGTTGCATTTGTTTTATTAGGGAACGAATAAAATTACCACGAGTCAAACTCGTGGTTTTTAATTTTGGACCTGGTTACACACTACGAGTCAGGCTCGTTATTCCATCTGAACGGGTTTCTTTGATAGTTATAACATTATATATTGATTTGTCATTATTATTACTTTTATGTGATGTACTCAATTAAATAGCTTAACATATTGGCAGCAAGGCTTTTATTAATTTTGATATATATCAAATAAAAATATTAAACGTCCTTACAAGGTTGGGTCGGAAGAATATTCTGGACTGTCACAGGCATCATGCTTTATTTTCTCAAGCATTATTATTATCTGTTATTATGCTTAGACTGTATTTAATGGGATGGTGATTAATTTGTAATTTAAATAAATAGTCCTTAAATATGTCTAATAGGTCACAATATGAATCATTCTTTTGGCACTTACGCTCTTTTTCTTTTTGATGTTTAAATGACCATAAAATACCATAAAAATAATCTATTTTATCCGTGAAAGAATCGCATACTCTAGTTTTGTGCAATGTTATCAGAGTCAATGGCATTAATAGTCTATGGCATAAATTTGGTTCCCCCAAGCAATTTGGCCACATAACCAATATAGAAATTACCTGCGTTGACAACATCCTTGTTAGTGAAGTGTCACGGCTTAATTATCATGGCAAAGTTTATTGACCATGGAAATATGTCACTGGGGAATATTTAATGGAACTACAATGTATAGATCCATTAAACCGATGAAGCATTGAGATGTGAGTGATATATATACATATATATATATACAATGTGATATTTCTTCAATTTCACTAAAATATATCTTATTTACCATATGGCTTAGAGGTAAATTGCTTACCTACTATGTCAGATAATTCGATCCTAGGCATAGGCGCAATTCCAAAGAAAGATTCAAATGAATGTGTTTTAAAATAATAATTGATAAAGTTTGTTAATTCTCTGGTTAGTGTGAAATTTATCCCTCATTTGTAAAATGCCTGTCATAGATTAAATAATAAATATAAATAAATAAATATATAATAAAAATTGGCAGTATAATAAAAGTCTTCCTGTAACAGTATCTATTATAAATGTACCTAAGATGCATGAAAGCAAAACTATAGATTAATGATGTTGGCGGATCAACATCACACATACAGCCCTTAGCCATCCTTAAAAATGGCAAGCGTCATTTATATTCACTACTCAAAATATGTCATTATGTTTCAATCAAATAATACTAATTAATTAAACTCTAAAAAATATATATTAATTTAAATTGAGTCATAGTGAATCTTAGCATATTTTAAAGATTCCTTTATTTAATTAAAATAGTGTTACATTTTTTAAATTATTGACATTGACTCCATCTGTTCAATCTACGTAAACTTACATTAAATATCTTCAAATAAAAGAAAATATGAAAAAGTCATCAAACTAAATAATTTCTTCCATTTATTTGAAACTAAATATTGCAACTCTCGGGATCATTCTATATTTTTTCAAATTACACAACATATCATTTTCGTATTAATATTGCGATAAATTCATTGCATCTATATAAATGGTAAATCAAAATTATTTTTATGTTGTATAAAGTCTCATGTAAATTGTCGTTTAAACACAACATAATATCTCAGTGACATCAATAGATAGCCTTATAATGTTCTCATTAGCATAGTTGTAATTGTATTTATAATATTTCGTGGGATATCTCCATTGTTTCAGCATTTAACTATTATGTAACCATTTATCACTTAACAGTTCATACAGATTATGCTGTACATGCATTTTTTAAGTCCACTGAACTCAGAATTAATGAGAATATATTATGAATGGGTATTTTATCTTGGTGCTTTTAAATACTAAAATACCAAATATTATATATTATTAATTAAAGTAGAATATTTCAAGATATTCTCCTTTTTTATTTAAAACCATAATGAAGTGGTGAAATATGAGTATTTTACATGAATTTGTATGAATATCGATTTTTGAACTTATCTAGAAGTTACATTCACAGAATTGATAATAATGGCAACTGACAGGACTGTGCTGACCATATGCACCAGCAACGAAACAAAGAAGAAGAAGCTGTGTGTCGTTATGTGTCAATATAAAATACATCTTTGTTTCTATGTATTATACCTGTATATTTATATGTCTTGAACTAGGGTGACAACAGCCTGGGCTGTCACAGACGGCATTTCTTTCGCTCATTAGTATTCCCATATGGTCATCTACCACGGTGATAGCGTCTCGCAGAGGACACTGTCTATGTGAAAGTGGCCCAGGTTCGCCTGATGGATGTGCATTAGTATTCAAGGCAGTCCTGTGTGCTGATTCACCGTCACGTTTGGTGAATGGAATGCCAACATACGTTGCTAGAACGTTGCTTCAAATAATAAAATCAATTGTTTCGACGCTTATCAAATTCTTCAAGTTGTAATCACTCATTCATTCAGTAATATTTTTTTTTCATCTGCTACACAGTTCTGACAGCTGTTGTTATATATAATTTTATGCAATCATTTGCAAGTAATTCATGCATTATCATTTTCATATTTAATTTAAGTAATTACATCTGAAATATATATTTTTTGTGGCACTTCATTTAGTTAAATTATATGAAATATTTCCAGGAAGAAAAAAATAATGATAGTAAAGCCTTATGACCAAGAATGATATATATCCTTAATTATTTTATTAATATTTATATTTTAAATTTTTACAGTTATGTTACGATATGAAATTTTATTTATTTTTAGATATTATTATATAAAAAATATCTAGCGATGGACTACTGTCTCACCGGTTGGAAACTGTTGCTTCATATAGAAAAAGTAGTTGTTTTTTGATGAAATACCAATGTACTCTAAAGAGTACACTCTTCTTGGTAAATAAAGTACATGATTAGGTTTTTTAAATGTTCTTCTTCTTCTTTGTGTCAGCGACGTCAAATTATTTTTCCCCAGTATCTAGCAACATCGATAGCTCGTGTGTTGCCCAGCATTAGGTCCTGAGATGTGCAGCTTGTTGGGCACATGGAGCAGCATCTTAGGTGTGACGCGGTCTGCAGGTCTTAAATGTTAAAATAGGCACAATTGAGGTCACACTAATTTAAAATTATTTTCGATGAACTTTCTTATATTGCTTAGCAACAGTGGGTTTTGAAAGCTTAGGAGGTATAAGTGTGAAAAGGTATACTCTGTCATTGGCTTTGCAGTTTATAGTAAATTATTGACCTGTAGCAAAGAGGAAAAGAATAGGTGACGGTAGAGAGCCCTGTGGGATCCCAAGTTGATCTTGTGGCAAGTAGAAGAGAAACTGTCCAATACAGTAATAATGCTTAAATCACTTGAGAAGTTCTCGATCCAGAAGCATAGGGAAAGTGTGGGTATATTTATGAGGCATTTAAAAAATAATAATTAATATTAATATTATAAAAATAAAAAGCAGTTTCACCAAGAATTGTCCGTTTATAATATTAATTTAGTTTTAAAGAAGTCTCATCCTATTACTAATGCAAGTAATTCAATATGTTAAGGCTGTCTCACACCAGCGAGTTACAAGGTGGCTGCTAATATATCACTTACATTATCCATACATACTTAGATGGATTATTGACAAGCTTGCATTGGATGTCAATTGGCAACTTGCTTTGCTCCCGATTAAATCACCAGACAAATTACTGTTCATTTAAAGTGATTAAAGTCTTACACCATACGTTTACGTAGAACGTAAGTAGACATCTTTTTATCTGTGTTTATTGTAAAAAGCTGTCTACATATTAAAAATAATTAGTTGATAATAAGCTCATACTTTCTTTGTTAGATTCAATACAAATCCATGGCTGTTGGCAGCAACAGATTTGGGCATTAGGTCGATGAAATCCATCTGCTATTGTTATATTTTTTATAATTTTATATTAATAGCAATATAAAATTTAAAAATATTTAGTTTTATTGAAGATGGACTCTAGGGAGTCCGAAACATGTAATCACTTAAAAATAAATGTGAAATCAAAACTACATATTTTTAGTTTGTTAATTTTTTCATTAAAATTAATTTAAAATTATATTACACTTTTGCTATTGAAATTTTTTAGTTATCACATATTTAATAATTATTCTGCAGATATTGTATAAGTTCAAAAAAAAAATATTTTCATAAAAATAACAAGATTCTCTTATAAAGTAAATTAAAAATTATTGTACTAAAAATAAGTAAATATTTAAACCTATTTTTAAAATAGTTGGTCACCTAAGCAGATTTTTTTTTCATAAGACTAAAAGTAAAAGTGCGAGGCGAAAATATAAGTATTTATCAAAAACTTAATGTACTTATATCAAATATTTTGATTTCATTTGCCACGCACTTCTTCTTTTAGTCCTATGAGACATTTCTTCTCAAATTATACTCAGAAGATATAAAAATTCTCAGACATAGGGTATGTTTTTTTTCTTCATTTTAATATTACACCATAAAAGCTTATATTTTTGTATAAACATTATTATAAATATGATGTTGCAACTGAAAAGAGGATGAGTGTAAAAAATAGAATTTAAAAAAATACTTTATATTTCACATATGTGGGCTAAAAATTATTTTTTTGTACTTTTACTTTATCCCCTTTTAATCATGTCACCGAATATATACCGATAATAATAAAACAATACATTATTACTTTCAAGACAACGTTCCTTTGCGGTCATGCTATTCATCATCAAAGTTAGCTCTGTTAAGAAATAAAAATGCATGATTCTAATTGTCTGATTTTAATATGAAATCACGGGTGACACTTTTTCTAAATGTGTGCTGTTTTTTTTCTTTTTCAGCCATACACAACTACAATCCGTCAAGGCTGTCGGGGCCGCTGGAGGCGCTCAGCGTGCGCGTCGGAGAGCTGCTGGAACTGGCGCTGGAGTGTGAGGAGTGGTTCTACGGAAGGAGAGTGCCCGGTCGACGACCTCAACAAAGCGGCGTCTTCCCCAAGAGTTACGTCAAGGCCAGAGACTGCTCCGTGGACAGGTAAAGTGACAATAATAGTATCTCTGGCAACAGTCATTCTGCCACATCACAAAAGAGCCTAATTGTATATGTTATCAAGTATATTGTATCTGATTATGTGTTTTTTTTGTAGAACTGGATCCGTGGAAGTGGTGAGCATAGTGCAGCCCCAGATCGTGCAGGAGATCACTCACACACTGAGGGAGTGGGGCCATCACTGGAAGATACTCTATGTGGTTCGTACAAACACTTCTTATCACCTATAATATAGCTCAAATACTATACATGTCGTCTCTTCAAATCATTAGGTTTCTGCCCTGGAAGCCTTCGGTAATCGAGTATATCCCCAGGTGGATCGGATGCAAAAATGCCTTGAAACAAAACATGGACAGTGGCATCTGACTTTTCTAATTTTGGAACAAATATCTAAAGGATGACTTACTTTCTATAGAGCGAATCCTATCTCGATGTTATAGAAAGGTTGACTGTATAGTAAGACCTTCGGTAACAAATTGGGTTTGTTGTCAAGAAATTGGACTGAAATTGCCTCCCTTATAGATGAATTATAGACCGTAGTCTGCAACTATGTAGGGGTGTTTGTCTATTCCAGAGATAACTCTGAAAGACAAACAGCAGAATCTCAACCGGCCTTCCGCTACCAGTTAACCTAGTGGCTCTGCACCCTCTCTTTTGTAGGACAATAAAGTCTACTTTATAATGCACTCATTCTGATTATCAGTTAATATTATAGTATTAATAAAAATAAAGTACTGAGAAATAAGATGTGATTATTATAAAGCGCCTATAAAATATGAATCATCATACTAAATATATGTCAAATAAATTAAGATTTGCATGCAATGCTTCACGTATTCACACAGAGGTTGCTAATGTTTGCCGCCTAAAAAAAGGTGACTTCTGTTTTTTTTCAAATTGGGTTCGAAACCTATTTCATGTGCACTTGTGAATTTTTGTATTTATTTGCACAAGTGTAATACAAGCCTTGTACTGAAACCTGACACTGTCGGTCTGACGTTACAACTGCGTAACTCAATTTTCACATTATTGAGATTTTTTAATTTTTTATTTATATTCTAGCAAATTTAATTCTCGATAGCTTATGGATCATTTAACAATCTGCTATCTTCATTGTAATTTGAGAGTATGTGAATATAATTGTAGGAGTGAGAGGTGGTGAAATCTCACGTATTGTTGTTTCTTTTTACAGGAGATAGGCAAGCACTACATCTAATACTCGTGTAGATGAATCACCATTATCATATAGATTTTGATATTTTACCTTATGTTTCCACTGTGTTTGGTAACTGTTATTATTTACAAGTGAAGGACTGATTAAGTGTACAGTGTGCATGAATCCTCAGTCTCATTATAGTTACTCAATTCGAGCCGTGTCAAAGTATTTATATATTTTTTTATACATAATATTGTTGTATTTTTACGTATATTATAATTGGTGACCTTCAAATGAAGAGCTATCTATGAGAATACATATTATAGCCATATAAAAGGTGTTAATTTCTCAATCGGTTCAATGGCACAGTGGTCAGCATGGAGGTAGAGAAAAATATTTTGGTAAACTTTATAGACCCTTTCATCGGGTATGATTTCTATAGTTATCATAAGCTTAACATAGATTTTTGACCCTCATATTACAGCAATTGCTAGTGCATTTGAGTTAAAAATTGAGGGTAGCAACAACATATTTGTTTATTAAAAATATATTAACATCTATATCAATAATAGTCTAATAATCGATTAAATAATTCACAAAAAAACACTAATCAAAAGATTAAGAAAAATTGAAGTTACCACGTTTCAATATTCATTTGTCGAAATATTCACTTTATATTTTTAAATGCATTAAGTCATAAACGTTATTTGCCGGCTAACGTTGTTTGTCGCGATGTGTTTCCTGCAGACGTGCGGAGAGAAGTTCAAGCTGATAGAGCTGAGCATGAGGACACTTCTGGAGCTGCGGAGCGCCATCCTCACCGGCACCTTGCCACTGGACCAACTCAAGAAGACTCAACGCACGGCCATCTACACCATCGACAGGGGCAACAGGTGACTAGAGAAAATTACAGGAGAATAAAACGACATACAATGATGGAGAAATCTTGTTTGTGAATTCTGCAACGAAGTACCTTACAGCTGATGAAAGTTGGTCCTAGCACGGTCTTTGGTAATCGTGCTTTCAAGACTCGTCTTTTTGCCTGAAGAGAGGCAAAGCTGCCGCAATGATTATTTGGTCATAATAAAGCGCTGTATAAATGTTGATATATAAATATATATATATAGCTAAGCAATGCATGTGGAATGTTGATCTGCCAATGTCATAGACTACAGTCCAGCGTTCACGCATCATCCATATTTACGTAAAACCACTATGAATAAGGCGTGTTCATATGACTACTCTTTCATATAACACTGTTTTTTATTAATAGACTGATTGACATTTTACGGGTGAGGAATCAATTTTCACGCCTGATTTAAGTATTTATAGAGTTTAGAAATCAAATTAAAAATAATTTATATTTTAATCTCTGCCGAGGATCGAACCTGCTATCTTTGGAATGGTAAGCAAGCGCTTTACCACTAAATATTATCCGACGATATGCACAGTGTTGCTTAATTATGCTGTGTGCTCTTGTTACATATCTTATATATAAATTTAAGCATGACAGTACAATCAACGTGCCATATTAGCATGAGACCTTTGCACTTTTCTTGAGGTTATGTCTACATTCTTTATTAACTCATTCTTAATATAAAAATACTTAATAATGCTTTTAAGGGAGCTGGGCATGGACTTGACGGTGCGATGTGCCTCTACCGGGCGACAAATCGACCCCAGCGAAGTGTCAACTTGTCAGTTGTATCGCCTTCACGTGGACACCATGGAGAGCATCAAGCAGAGAAAGGTAAAAGTATACTTTCATCCTCCTTTGATCATCCCGTGAAACAACACCTCTTTTTTTTTATGTAAACACATACAGGAGAATCCGACAGATGGTGATAGTAATTCTGAAGTCTCATCTGTGGAATTCTATGACGCTTACCATGGTGTATATGGCTAAACGCTGCATGTGGAGTGTTGATCCACCAACATCATAGACTACAGCCCGAGATTCACGCATCATCCTTTATTATTACAGGAATTTACTATGAATGGTTGCTCATCACGGGACGATTTTCGTCTACCACGAATTTTAATTAATAGGCTGTGACTGTCTTTTTACGGATGATGGATTAAATTCACACCAACCTGGGGGTATTTTAGAGCTCAAAAATCGATTAAAAATCCTTTTATTTTACATCTCCGTCGGGGATCGAACCCACGACCTTTGGCTTGCAAAGCAAACGCTTTGACCATTGAGCTATAACCGCCGGCGTTTTTTGGAGGCCCAAAAGTAATATTACAGGATATAATTGGTTTTGTGGGTGCAACGTTGGATCAATGCCATTGTTAAAAATTTGTAAATTTTGATTGATCGCCTAACAGTAGTTTTGTCTTGATTCGCAGCAAGAGTCGTCCCCAACTCCGTCCCCGTCCCAGGTGTCCTCCTCCTACAGCCTGTTTGCCTCGGTCCGGAACTTTGTCTGCAAGATGAGCGAGGACGCGGAGCTGCTCATGTCTCTGTACGACGCCACGGCGCACCAGCACTTCACCGAGAGCTATGTGGTGCGGTGGTCAAGGAACGGTCTGGCCAGCGAGATAGACCAGCTGCACAATCTGAGGGTGCTCTTTACGGTAATTGATCACCATCTGAAATAAACACCTATGCTAGTTAAATAGATAAATATTTTGCACATTTTTTTACACGGATCACACTGAGCACTGTTTATTTACTTGCTTGAAGGCTTCAGTTTTGCCCTCAATGAATGCTTCACATCAGTTCCAACGTGTATAAGCATACTTAAACTGGTTTTAACATAAATCACACTCAGCAATGTTTAATCACTTGCTGGAAGACTGCAGTTTCGCCCATAATGAAAGCTTCATCAGTTCCAACGTGTATAAGCATAATGATTTTTATACATCTTTTCACTTACCAACGTCTTCGTTTGTTTAGTTTTTTTTTTTAAATGAAGTTTTAATATACGATTTTATATATTTTAAAAGTAATTTATTTTACAAATAAGTGTCACGTTTATTATAGTAGTATCACTTCGCTGGTGATTATTGAATTAATATTTAAAAAATATCTGTTTTAGGATCTATCAAACAGTGATATCAAGAAGGAAAAGGTGTTTTTGGTCTGCTATGTGGTGAGAGTCGGAGGCATGGAGCCTCAGCAAACAGATAACAGGTGAAATAAGGCAATTTATGGAAAAACCCAAATATATAATATGTTCTGAAAAATGGAACTTAAGTAGATTCAAATAAAAGAACACAGCTACTTTTTCAAATACCTAATGCTGGGGAATTCACCTGATGCCGGGCAGAGCTTATTCGATGCTTAATTGATGAATATGCTTTTAAATAAAATTTTGTAACTTTTCAGACGTAGTTCTGTGGCCGCGGCCCTGGTGAGCGGACGTTCGCAGTTCCACAGTCAGAGCTCTAATGGCGACGCGGCCGGGCGACCGGGGATGAACATGCGGCGCCCTCTGGGTGTGGCGGCCATGGACTTGTCGCCCATCTTGTCGGGGCAGCTGGACGTCGACGATGACATGCACCACTGCATTCCCTTCTTCCCGTAAATATATATTATCTACATCCAGCGATTCAAGCATCTGTTCTTATATATTCCTATTAGTTGGTAAACAGTAGAGAAATCACACAGCATCTCAGAGATGATTTTCTTGTTTAGAGTTTTCTTTAATCTTTTCAGCCAGTCAAATGATATGATTTGATACAATGTACAACATGTGTAATTTTTTTTGTGATTAACTGAATTATGTTTTAAGCATTCACTTTATAAATTTTTCGGATACTATATTGTTAACATACTGGGAATTTTAGTATTTATATATACAGGAGAGTACTACTTACAGTTTTTTGATATGACGATGCTTTTATTATTTTTCTTCGCATATTTGTCCACATCCGGAGCATATGGCAAGCAAAAATTGTTGCCCTTAGTTGTTGCCCACAAGACTTCTCTGCATCCCGAGATCCACCTAAGAAAATATACAACTTAATAAGTTTTCACGGCCAGATTTGGTATTGTTGGCTTTTGGGTTTAGCCGTGTGTGGCAAATTTTCTTGCACTAATATTTCAACCGTCATTACCAAGACAATTGTTAAAAATCGACAATCCTGAAAAAGACCCCTGCAATGGTAGGCGAAATAATGGTGCATGTGAATTCGCAACACACGGCTAAACCCAAAAGCCACTATACCAAGAATATACACAGTTCCTGACAATCTCCAGTGGAAAGGCTTACAAGATACCACAACTGTAGTACCTGAGGCATATTTTAGGTGATATGTCAATCAGAAAATTTAATTAGAACAAATAATTAGACCCATGCTCCTGTGGTTTGGAATATTTATTCCTAATAGTCAGATCAACCTAAACAATGTAAAATAGCAAAAATGTACTAAGGATTTTTTTTTGATTAAAATCAGTATATTCATTGCACTCGCTCACTAGATCTTAATCACTTCTCCTTGATTTTATTGTATAAATGTATTGGAATGCATGAAATGAATGAATATTTATTGTTTGCAGATGCGAGAAAGACAATCTGGACACTTTACTCAAGAGGATAATAGCGAATAAAGACTTGAAGGGCGACACCAAGTCGGGGCATGGGTTATGGATTTCAGTCAAACCACTACACGGTGATGTCAAACAGGTGTGTTACACTATTTATCATCAGTTTTTCTATGCCTGCTACCAAACCTGTTGCACAGGAAGTCTTTACGGACCGACGTCATAAAGCTATTGTCAGCCACCATGATTCTTGCTTTATCCCAGGTCATTATCAGAGTATATCTGTGTATAGTCCTTTGACCTTACACGAAGAAGAGGTACTTGTAGATTATTCTTTCCTGCGGCATCTAAAATACATGTCCCAGCCGTCTCTTGACCTACTGTAGTATGGAAGACTTACTTGTCAACTTTCTCACCTCGTCATCCCTAACAAAGTCAATTCATCGTAGCCCAGTACAGCTGCATTGCCTTGTGATGAGATACATGAGAAGATTCGTAACTGTAAAGAAGAATTGGGACGATACAGGCATTATGACTGCAAGTTTCAAATATTGTGCATGGAGTTACAAAATCCTTTTGAAAACCACCTGACTTGCACAATTTCTAAAAGATGCTTCAGTGTTACCAACGCGAGAAGCGAGAACCTTCTGTACACCACTTTCTTTATTAGAGATTTCTTATTTTTTATTATTTGAAATTATATGAATGTTCTTTTTATGGTGTGTGTGATGTTTCCAGATACGTGAAGAGATGCCCCACCTGGTTGTGGGCAACGTGTCCAAGGCGCTGAAGATGGGCTTCCCCGAAGTGATTCTGCCGAGCGACGCTCGCAATGACCTTTACCTGTGTTTGCTGGGCGGCTGCTTCGTGCGCTGAAGCTCCAAGACCTCGGACCGCAACATCCAGGTCACCGTGCGCGTCTGCAATCAGCACGGAGAGTCCATACCGGTAACTGTTGATGGGAGATGAAGGCATGAGGGGTCAACATATTTAACCCTTAACCTTTTTCGACGCTATCGTAACAACAGTTGATATGGCGAAAAGTCAGTACTAATACGCAGCCGTATTCACCCTTGGAACTTTGACTGCCAATATTATACACAATTTTTTTTTTTTCCTTTTATGACATTACAAAATATATTACATTTCAATTCGTCATTAAAGTACATACTAACATAAGTAACATAAGTGTGGCGATGTAAATGTATTGACATATTTAGTGTCAATGACCTTACACTCAGAACTAGGGTCAGGAGACTCGACGTAAATAGTTCGACTTGTAACAACAAAAACCCTGACATAAGTAAATCATGGTTGACACAGAAATAACACGGCATTATTGTCACAAAATCAAACGTCCAACATTTTGCATCCATCAACACCAGCACTGAATCTGATGCAATATTACACTAAATATGTCAATATCTTCACTTAAGCTGGTTTCAACCACTGATCACTGCGATTCTTTTGTCTTACAAATTTCTCACAATTATACCGCTCCTTTGTTTCAAAATTTTTCCCGCTCACTTGAACATTCGCCTAAGTATTGCGATACTGAAATCTATAGGATTTTCTTGTAAATGAAATTGTATTTCATTAAAAAAAACATGGATAATCAAGTGTATATCATCTTTCCTGTCGAGTGCTAAAGTTCAAGATTTCATCGACTGCTGGCCATTTGCGCATGTAACATACTATTTTAAAACAGTCATCATCAGCCTGTATCCGTCCACTGTAGAACGTAAGCCTTCCGCATGAGTCTCCAACCTCTTCGATTCTCTGCCTTCCGCATCCAGGTCAATCCCGCTATTCTCCTTATGTCGTCAGTTCATCTTGCAGAGTGTCGCTAACATATAGAATCCGGAACGAGGATATCCGCAGAAAAATTCAAGTAGTGGAGGCTACCCAATGAATAGGCACACTCAAGTAGCAATGGGCAGGACATATCTGTCGAAAGAGATGACGGTCAATGGGGAAGAAAAGTATTAGAGTGGCGCTCAAACAAAGCATTGGGTGAAAATGCAGTTTAGTGCAGTCTAATTGATTTTTACCTTAATTACAGGGAGTCATTTCTCTTGGAGGAGGCGTCCAGCCGTTGAACGAATACAATTCAGTTGTGTACTACCATGAAGACCGTCCTCGCTGGAATGAAATATTTAAGGTAAATAACTATTCTTATCTACTATATTAAAGGCGTAAAGAATTGAAGGATACCCAGATGCTACGCATAAGCACCTGTCGAGATATAGATAGAGCACTCACCAACTATTGAGAGTGTCGAGAGTTTCAGATATTTCAAAGGTTACTGAAAGCGTATAGAGAGAACTCGTTTTCCGCTTTGGGAATCCTCGATCGTCTTTAAAAGTCATGAAAATATTACAATAATTGTTTTTATATTTTTTTTATCACATTTTATTTGTTGATTTATTTATGTATGAGTGTATAGATCATTTTATTTACTTGTTTGCGATTTTACTCCAGATATGTGTTCCTATCGAAGAATTCAAATTGGCGCACGTTGTGTTCCTGTTCAAGCATCGCAGCTCCAACGAGGCCAAAGACAAATCGGAGAAGCCGTTTGCTCTCTCTTACACGCCTCTCATGCAGCAAAACGGGACCACGCTCAATGATACACAACACTTCCTCAATGTTTACAAGGTACCTATTTTTATACACAACACTACCTACCAATATTTATAAGGTGTCAATTTGTATAGAAACCTAAAAGGTACAATTTTGAACTGTGCAATGATTTACAGAAGAAGGCTTTATTACTCACAGAGATTCCTTCCCGACGGGTATGCCTTAGACGTAAAAATGCTCACTCACCATACCAGAGATTGGAGTTCTGATACTCGAAGAAGCTTAATTAATGTACCGTTTGATTTATAAACTAAATTCTAAATTAAGATTTGAATTTTTTTAATATGATAAATTGTTACATAGATTTGTGGGTATTCAAGTTCTTCAGATGTATTGTAGTGTCAGAAAGTGGGAGTATGAGGATGTGTTGTGATCTGTGGATTGCTGAAAAGGAATTGTTATGTGTGTTAGGAAGGGATCACTGGAAATACTCCAACATTCTGAACAAGAAAGAAAAGAAATAAGAACACAGTATAATGTCATGGGGTCTTTAATGTCAGTAAGTAAGCTTAATATTAAATCTTGAAGTTTTAAATGTGAAAATTTACAGAATATTTACATTAGATTTGAATTGAATGATTAACAAAATTCTATTTGTTAGCAAGTTCTAGAAATGTTTTTTAGAATAATGAAAGGTTACTGGTAGGTAGTTGTGACTTGATCAGTTCGTAGAGCGGCACGTAACACAGTGGTTCTCTGACGGGTGGCTTGATGATTGCTCAGATTATGGAGACATTGAAGTGGAGAGAGAATAGATCTGGTCCGTATGGTTGTCTGCTTGTATAAAGCCAGCTCGACTCCCACCTTGATAGGTGCAATAGTACTTGAAGCGACCTCTGGTGACGGAGATTCTACCGACATATATGGAACATATAAGGCAAGATTATTAGACAGGCATAGAAAGCGAAATTGGTACAATTGATAAAATAAAAAAAGTCCGCCACAGTAAAATAATATATATTTATTTAGGTATATAAAGAAGTTGACTAAATAATACGATAACATAAATATACATTTTAATTTACATTATTCACTGTATAAAATACATGTATAGTCCATAATAGATAAATCTTTTACTATATTTTGTATAATAATTATAAAATGAACTTGAAATTTGTATATTTTAAACGTACTAAGAAGTCAATTTATTCACAGAACAGATGCTCCTATATTGTAGTACAAATAATAATAAAATATATGACAAGCTTGAAATACAAAAATCTTATTATTTTGCTTAAATCTAATAAAAAAAATTTCAGATTGATGGAAAGAAGTGGCCGAACAACGACATTGAAAGTGCCGCCTGCTACCTCGGCTTGCCGAGTCAGCGCAGCACCATCGGCGACAAGGAAAACCCCAAACTGCAGCGAGGCTTCCTCACTCTATCTCCCAAGGACAGTTTTGTCATAGGCACAAATGTTTGCTCCACAAAACTCACTCAAAACGGTAACTAATACCTTATGTTTCTAGAATTTCTTTAAAATCAATTGCAAAACTCCTTCTATAATCCCATACGTTTGCATTACTTGTTCCCATACTTTGCACTCAAAGCTCTGCTAAGTATGTACTATGCACAGCTGAGAGGCTTCAAAAGAAGGCAGCTTTTGTGTCCAAAAATATTTGGGAATTTCATTCTTCTACTTCTTCATGTTAGCGACGTTAAATCGTTTCATTTCAATGTCTGGCAATATTCATTACCTGTTCAATTCATTATATGGCAATATCAATGGCCTGTGTGCTGCCCAGCATTAGGTCTTGGGATGTGCAGCTAGTTGGGCACCATCTTTCTCAATCGTTCACCTTCCGGAAATAGCCTTATCAGGCCCTTCTTCTGATGTCATCAGTCCATCTTGCCACTAGAGTGTGCCTATTCTTTCGGTAGCCTCACATAATCAACTTCTTCCTTCAGACTCTATCATTTAGAGACAGTTCTCTCACATTTTTTCCATGGCACATCGTGTATCTATTATTTTATAGGAAAGCACTGTTATTAATACTAATCAATGTCTTGTATTTGTCAGTGGAGCTCCTGGGCGTGCTGAACTGGTGTGATCACGTGTCTGATGACTCCCTTCGCCAAAGTCTCATATCTCTCAAGTCGGTGCCGGGATCTGAAGTAGTCAAGTTCCTGCAGGACATCCTGGATGCTCTCTTCAGCATCCTCACTCAGGTTAAACAAAACAACTATGTAATGCAAATTAATATTTACTCATAAAGAGTATCGCTAGAGATAAGGTAGGGAGTTCAGAGTAACTCAAAGAAGATTGTATGATTAGCCCAATACTTTCGAGGCCTGGACCATTTAGTCCTGCCCTTCTTCCTCTTCTTTTCTTCTTCGTGTCAGCGACGTCAAATTATTTCTGCCCAGTATCTGGCAACATCGATAGCCCGTGTGTTGCCTAGCATTAGGTCTTGAGGTGTGCAGCTTGTTGGGCACATGGAGCAGGATCTCAGGTGTGAGGCGGTCTGCAGGTCTCCGCAGTCGCATAATAGTGGCTCTCCCTGCCGAAGAATTCCCCACCGCTCGAGGTTGTCCTAAAAATGCTTAGCTGAGGCGAGTGTGAGTGAGAGCAACTCAACTCAGTCAATAACTGAAGTAACCCATCCATGTTTTGGTCCACAGCTAGATCCGATCCAAAGAATTGCTTCAAGTTAATTATTTACTATCTAAATAAAAAATGTTTTCAAAACAAAGCACATGTATTACAATATTGATGTTTATTTTTTGTTCTAGGAAGGGACTGGAGCGCGGAGTGGATTCCCCGAGCGAGTCGAGCGGTTCTTATGACTTTCTGGTGTTTGAGTGCCTTCTGAGTCTCATCAGTCTGGTCTCCGATAGAAAGTACCATCATTTTCAGCCGGTGCTGGAACTCTACATCAAAGACAGCTTCTGCGCCACACTGGCATACAAGTAATCACTCCTATATCATTAATATACTGTATCGTGAGTAAAGTCACTTACACCGGTTGTTATATGTGTCATAATTGTTGTTGTTGTTATATTTAAGAAAATTTCTATGATAGTATGTAGAGCTATTTAAATGTACAAAAATTAAGTCAAGAATTAATTCAGAAATACATCTTTCGAATATTGCGAAGCGCCCACGGTTGCGCTTACGGCGATCGTCTACGTAGAGTAAACATGTGGGCTAACGGCGATCGTCGGGTTAAATATTTATTTATTTTTGCAGAAAGCTATGCCACATACTTTCTACTCTTGTGATGGATGCTGATAAAGGAGACAACGAGATTCTGTTGAAGAGCATGAAGTGCCTGGAGTACTTGGTGATGTTCATTGTGCGCTCCAGAGAACTGCACGCCAAGCTGACTCAAGGCAGCGACGAACAAGACTTCCAGGATCTCTTCCAGGGTAACTATCAGACTGTGAAAATGATTTATTTCTAATCAGTATAGAAGAATTTAATTTTATTTGAATATTTTATTCGTCAAACCGGTAAGATTTTGTTAATGTTTTAATAAAGCTCTTAAACCATGGTGTTATGAAATATTATTACATTGAATTTTTACACCATTTTTTGTTAACGACATGTTTTGGCTACTTCAAGTAGCCATTACCGATTGAATTTAATTGTAATTACCTAAATAATCTTTAATTTTATTTGATTTCATATAATTGTATGAAAAATCATCAAGTTTAACATCGAAAAAAATAGGTATGAATCAACAAAAATGTTAGGTTTTAAAAATCTGCAATAATCTTTTGAATGCGGCACCTTTTTGGTGGATTTGTTGATTAATTTTTGGGAAATTAATATAGAGTTCTATGCATAGTGCAATTTTTTTATTTAAACTCAACAAATTGTTTTCAGGTCTCCTGGACAGCGTGGTGACCTTGATGCAATGTGACTCCAAAAGTGCGCTGACCTCCCAGGGTGCCTGTATTAAGTACTTGCCCACTTCTGTGCCGCATATCATGCAAGTTTTTCCTGGCACGTTGCTCACGTAAGTCACATTTAGCGCCATTTCTATCTGAATGTTTCAGTTAGTCTGTTCGCCCTTTTTGGGTTTCTAATCCTTGGGTTGTGATATCAATGTCAATATTCACTGTGGACACTGGGATACATCTCGCAATTTCATGGACTCGTCTTTCTAGGGAGATGATAGGCAAGATCCTGGACGTTTTGCCTCTGAAGAGACTCACAAAACAGCGACTGATTGCAGTGTTAGATCTGGTGCAAGGACCTCTTTTCCTGAACTCTTCCTGCCGCTGCATCCTGCTGCCGCACATCACCAACAGTCTCAAGGAGCTCATACAGAACAATGACGAGGTACGCCACATAAACGCAATGTTTACTTGTGTGTTTGAAGATGAGATGCATGCTTGTGAAAATCTGCAGTTTTGTATCGGTTTTCAGTGGAAATTATGTAACCCTTTTTTTCCACTTTTTAGTTTGAACTTACGTTCTACACAATGTGCATATAGTTATAAAAAATGCCATCCATAGTATAATAATACATATCAAACATATAATGTATGTAAATTTCTCGACTCCTCGATACAGAGAAATTGGTTGAATGACCAGCCAGCATGATTAGCCATAAACCAGATTTGAGTATACAACTCTGCGGCTCATATCTTCGCGTCCTCCATTTATTTTTCTTCAATTAATTATTGAGAAAAATATCATATAAGATTAGGTTTGCAGTTAATTTGTATATGTATCTACTGTTGAATATTTTTTTAAATCCTCTTTTGCTCATGAAATAATAAGAATATATGAAATATATTCTTTCCAAAAATATGAAAACTCTATTAGTGTTTCGCCGCGATTATTTGGTCCTAAGGACTGCCTTTATATTTTTTAGTCACCTTTATTTTATTGCAAAATGGAGTTCCACAATTTTCACTTAAAGCTGGGAATATATCAACTTTTGAGATGAACCAATTTTTACAACATTGTATTAACATTCATTTTTAAAGGAAACCATTAGTAATAAAAAAATATAATTTTAATACATTAAAATTGGCTCAAAATACAAAGGTTTTCTTCCTGATATGTATGTATGTTATTTGAGTGTTGTTCAAAGAAATGTGGAAAATCAGAAGTAGCATTTCTATTTCGATTATATATATATATATTTTCTTGAAATTTAAAAGTTTGATGCATGTTTCTGAATGTTTTGTATGAGTATTTTTAAAAACACATGCAAAATTATATCCATTTATGATTGTGAGGCTAACTGTTGAAGTATTATGCATGGCAATGAAAGGGTTGAGTCAAGGATTTAATCAATGATCTACAAATAAATTTTTAGTTTTAAACATTAATAGTACTAAGGTGACCAAACAATTTTGAGAACTGTCTTTTATAGCTTCTTATTTTGAAGTAGTGGCAAATTTTTAGCTAACTTTTTAGAATCTATTTTTTATTAAAGTTGGTCGCTTTAGTAATATTGATTCAGGAATGATTAAGTAGCATTAAAAAATACAGGGAGCGGCAAAAAAAGCCGACGGTTTTTAAATTAAAACAACGACGAAAACCGTCAGCTTTTTTTGCCGCTCCCTGTAAACTGTTTGAAAAAATACATACATAATTAAAATGCATTTTTTCTCCTTTTTATTTTGTGTAAAATAATTAAAGTCATAAATGTTTTCAGTCTAAAATATAATATTTAATTATGTGTGTATTTTACTATATAGTGTGTTTTAGATTTATTTTTAAGTATAATTTCTAAGCATGCCAGGAAAGCATGTCTTTTTAGTAGAATTCTTGACTTAATATAATAAATTTTTATTTTGTTTGGAAATAATACTGACTTAATGATTTTTAAATTTTACTTGAACTCATTATATTTACATCACCGAAAGAGCTACTCGCACAACGATATGAATTGCAATAATGCTCAACTTGTGAACAGGGATAGAGATACTCGTATACAAACATCTTTACATCCCTATTTCTTTTTTATGTATTGTATTGTAAAGATTTGCTAGAGAACAAATGTTTGTTATTATAACAATACTGTGTTTGATTTTGATTACGTTTCCTCTGTCCCTCTATAGAAATTGAACAACCAAGCAATCTTTATCGCTTATGTCAAAATTTATTATTTTAAGAGTAGTTCTTTAGGTATTCAGTAATTCAATATTTAAAAAATGGAAAAAACAACAATCATTGCATTTAGTAAATTTTCCAATCCAAAGAATATTTTATTGAATGGTTGTTTGGGTATCACTTTATTTTTCTTGTATTATATATTTATTGAATGGTGATGGATTTGGGTTGAACCTTTTTCTTCAGATTTTTATACTCTGTAAAAAACTAATTTCTTCATTCATCATATTTATTTTTTGTTAGATATTTGTAGATTTGCTGATTGTTTGTACAGTTACACACATTTATGGTGATGGGTATCTTTTATACATCGGTGGCGGTTCAATGAAAAAATAACCCAGATATAAGGCAGTATTCTATATATATAGAAGGCACTCTCACAGTATTCATATAGATGTAGTGTAAGCTTATACATTTATTTGAATGAACTGGATAATATTACATACAACCTGAATACTATAAAGATGCATTTGTGTGAGTGCTATAAACGTGTCTTATTTCATTTGGTGGTCCATTTTTTTTCTTTCATAAATTAAATATCACATTGAACATTGTCAAATAAATATGAATCCGAAAAAAAAAACCATAATCATTTAAAAAAACACTGAATTAAATTTTAATTAAAAATATTAAATCTAAACAATTAATTGCAAATGTATAAGTTCAATTTTTTGTTTGTAGTTCATTTCATTTATAGATCATAATTAATAATTTGTAATAACATTTATAGATCATAATTAATAATTTGTAATAACATTTATAGATCATAATTAATAATTTGTAATAACATTTATAGATCATAATTAATAATTTGTAATAACATTTTTACAGATTCTTTTTGCATTTTTTTGTCTAGGATTCTTGCATGGTTTTGCTAATTTTTTTTAGATTGATCTTGAGCATTTTAGAAAAAAATCTTTCTCACTTTTCTTATATCTACTATAGTCAACTACTTCGTTTTTAATTACCTATTTGTTGAAAAAAAAACATGTTTTATTTTTTGCCATAGGTTTATGGATGCTTAAATTTTTTGTTCTTAATCATGTTTTTTGTAGTACTCTTCTTAATGACTGACCACGCCAGAGATACTTGGAAAAGCACACAGCTATACAAGATAATGATCTGCACAACTGTCTCTCTCCGCCTGCAATATCGCAAAGTTGTGCAAATTATTGTTTGTTTTCTGGACAACATGTTATTTGAAATGAGAAACAATTGTACTTATCATCATTTCTGTATAGCTATGTTGCTTTCAATTGTGGTTAGCCCTTAATAAATCGTAAGGTATAGAGACAATAAGACTTTTATTCAAGTCTTAAGTATATTATTATTACAATGATTCAATATATGTTATTTCAATACTTGTGAACGATTCTGTGTTAAGGATATTATAATTGATAATAATCTTAATTTACTGTTAAAGTTTAAGGATTAGTTTTTTTTCATGTTCTTTTAATAAATATTTTTAAATATTTTCGTCTTCGATACTAAATTTCAAGAGAGTGTGACATTTACTAACACAAAATTATTTTTTCCCTTATTGTTCTTGCAACCTTCCAGAGGTAAGTCAACGTTTTTTCAACCTATAACAAAAACAAGTGATTTATTTTGAATGGTAGAATTTTTATTTTCGGCCATTTTCTAAAATAAATTATTTGTTTTTTTAAAAAACCTTCAAATGACAAACATTTATATTTTTATTGAGACATTAATTAATAAATTTTAATAGATGACAATGAATGATTAATTCATATGAATTTTTTGATATTTTGAAGAATATTTAAAAAAAAAAACATATTACAAATAATGACACTCATTTGGACAAAAATAGTTGAAAAATTCAAATCGTGGTTTTTATAATTGATCAGTGAACTTAAATATTTTTTACAAAATCATTGATTTTGAATAACAATTTGCTTCTGAATTCATTGATTTCGAGTTAAGCAAAGTGGGATGAATTGTTTTTCTTCTCCAATATTTTGACGACCATTGCAGGGTTCATCGGTCGGATATCGGAGAAAAAAATCGTCACACAAAATGAGACTCTATATAGTATATACTATATAAAAATACATTGATTTTCTTTCACTATGTAATGTCTTGATAAATAATATTTATATTTGCCATTACGGATCAGCACACTAAAGTCAAAACAAGTCAATGAATTATATCAATTATAGGAATATGAAATCGGTAGTGTAGTCAAGATCAACTTCTTCATTAACTTGAGAGTACCGTAGAGATGATTTTTGTGACCATCATATATCAGTTATAATATAATGTTGATAGTCATTGTATGCTTTATTTCTGCATAGCAACAGTTACTCTTAGATTCGGAGTAAATTAATTCAAAGGCTTATGCAAATTTATTACCTAGATAACAATGCTCTAGGCACCAATTCAAGCACTTACCTGTGTAGCCTTACACCCGAAAGCAAAGACTTTCTTAAAATTTGAGGTGAGTCGAGAGATGAGGCTTCCTCATTTTAATCATTCTAAAGCAGAGTTGCTATTATAGGTTGGTTACCTTAAGGAATGTCTCTGCATACGGTTGTCAGTTTAAGCTACATTGGCAATTCCAATAGTTTAAACATATATATCTTCTTTTTATAGGGTTTATTATCATTGGCTGCTTTTGACTTTTTGTGTCTACGTATTTTTTATATGTGTGATGGTTTTTGTATGGAGCACCGTCCGTGAATCGTGAACCTACCAATGTGTTTGTAACGAGCGCACACACACACGCACACAAGCAAGCACCGCTCCCACTGACACATGTTCTATCACCCGTACCCACGTGTTTGTCTGTCTGTTTGTCTGTTCTAACCCAGCCTGTGAATGACCAACTATACACTGATTTTAAAAACTGGAATGTACACCAATCTAATACAATTGTATTTTATTTTTTTAATTACTGTTAGTACGAGTATGTTCCTCTCAATACGAATTAGAAAAGACTTCCATCTCTTTTGCACACATTTATTTTAATGAACAATTAAGGAACTAGTATTGATTTTTGAATCTATCTCCATTTAGTAGGTCTAGAAATATTTTGATGTCCGCTGCTTATTAAAGTGACTCCAGACAGCAGGATTGTCATTGGGATGCGCGCTGAATGGATGGAGAGCAGGTCGCCAAAGCAAAGAACTCGTCGATAAGCACATTGACATTTATTTTACGCAAATAAAAAATACTGATAAAATTCGTTCTTCTGCCCGGTACGGAGACAATGCTGTGTACCTCACAAAAAAGACATAGCGGCCATATATGGAACTAGCCGCTGCCATATGACATGCAGCATCAAATAAACAAAATGACGCCAGCACCGTGACTTATAACTACTTAAATCTAAAACTTAGATAAAAAACGTGTTTATATGTTTTTGTCAGACGAGTGAACAAAAATAAGAGACAAAAGATCGTATATGAAGCTTTTCGGTACCAGCCTGAAAGGACTATATCGAGTTGGTTTCAAACAACAAAAAGCCGGTGGTTATAGCTCAATGGTCAAAGTGTTTGCTTTGCAAGCCAAAGGTCGTGGGTTCGATCCCCGACAGTGATTAAAAAAAAAAAAGATTTATGAGCTCTAAAACACCCTTGGTTGGTGTGAATGTGATTCATCATCCGTAAAATGACAGTCATAGCCTATTAAATAAAATTGGTGGTAGACGAAAGTCGTCCCGTGAAGACCACCCATTCATAGTAAATTCATAGATGATGCGTGAATCTCGGCCTGTGGTCTATTACGTTGAGGGATCAACACTTCACATGCAGCGTTTAGCCATATACACCACGGTAATCATCATATAATTCCACAGATGAGAATTCAGAATTACCATCACCATCTGTCGGTATTCTCCTGTATGTGTTTACATAAATATATATAAGTCAGCTCTAACTTTTTTGTCGCTAATAAGCTGAATGCGTGCGAGAGAGATAAAGTCTTTTCTTATTTGTATTGAATGATACATTATTAATGTATTAGTATAGTTTATTTGCCAGCTTTCGACATCATAGTTCATAGGAGTAGGAGTTCTGGGTTCAATCCCAGATTGATAAAATACTGAAATCTATGAGAAAGTAAACATATGATGTTAAAAAATCTTAGTATAACTTCATAAACAGATTTTTTAAGAGCTTGTGATACAAAATTAATATTTATAATAATTAATTTCTTCTAAAAAAAAAAGTATTGATATATGAGTACCTAATAAAATAAATATGAATTTTATACTAAAAAAACCTCAATACTAGTAAGGGGAAAAGAAACCTTATTTATCAAATTCACAGCAGAGTCAAATGGTCAAGTGTATAATCGTTTTCTGGATATCTTTTTTGCAACATTTACTTTTCAAAAAGATACTAAAAAAGATCAGTTTTACTTCTGTCCCTTTCCTTTGTTATGAAATGCAGCATCTTTCGATAAAAACGAGACAGATGGAATTTTCTTAAGCATGTTCTGCGATAGAGGCATTGACAAAAAAATGTTTGTTAATTTCTTATATTTATAAAAATATACTAAATCTATTTTAATAACCCAAATAATTTGAAAATATAATTATTTTGTACTATCTCATTAATGCCTGTATATTAACATGTATAATGCACTACATTAAAATATATATATATATATATATATTTAATTAGAATATAACTATTTATAATAATGTATATAGTATATCAAATATTAATTAATATAGCAGTATTAATTTTTAAATAATCACTAATATTGTTGTTTGCTAAGTGAGATTATATTCTAAATAATAAAATAGAAAATTGTAATAAAATATAATTAATTAACTATTGAATTTAAGAAATTTCAGATTTTTTCACTGAATTCCAAAAATATTTTTCTCTCAAGAAAAAAACAATAATTTTTAAATTCCATTCTAAAGATCAAATTCCCTGAATAATTCAAGATACTACAAATATTTTTCCTCTTCCATATTTTCAGTTGTTGTTGATAAAACTTTATTAATGTAATTTATAGTAAACCTTAAATTTAATAGTAATAAATATCAAATAATAAAATTGATTTATCGATTGCTTTAAAACGCTAGTCACGCCATCGGTGAACTATTAAAAAGAGACATGGCTATTCAAGCATTACAATCTTGTTCTCTTCATGTGCCGCATCACAAATTTTTTGCTGTGTCCTTTATTGTCGAGATCATCATTTTTGTAAAGCTGTGTCTCTCTCCACTAGTTGAGCAATCATGCAATATATATCGCTCATGGGAGTAAGCCTAATCAATACAACACTAACATATATACTTATATATCCTGCACGCATATTTCACACTTATTGCATTTTTGTTTGCATATTACTTGGCACACAAATGACGCTTTTGTATGTTTTGTAATTCTGTTATGTCTGAACCCCAAGAATGTGTTTGTTTCCTCCAAAGTCATAAGACTCACTGTTCATTGAAAACTGCAGTTTTACAAGTTACCATAAATAGTACACTAATAATGTATAATCTTTCACTAATTTAACAAGTTGAAAATAACATTAAGATGTTAACTGGGTAATATTCTATTATAGTCGTTTCAAATTAAATTTAACGTTTTCTAGCGCCTTAGCTGTTCATCTCACGACAAAATTAATGCATCAATCATAGTAATTATTTATAAATAATGCTTATTGCTTCATGATCATGCTTATTTTTGTTTTTTTTTGTCAATTTTTTCTTTATACACAGACTTACAGAAAAATTTAAATGTATTTTTACAGTTTTTTGTCAAAAAAAATTTACTCTTAGAAAAAATTGTTGAAGTATAAAAATAAATAGTAATTAATTTGCTGCATTTTAAGTTTAGTGTTTTATCATAAAATAAAGTGTGAAAGTGTGAAAGCTGCTAAATAACGTTAAAGTTTAAAAGAACAATCTCACTGCACTCGAGACCACTTTAATATTGTCAATTCTTGATTAAACTGCATAATTATAAAAGTAGTTTAATTTAAAAAATAAATTTCCGATTTGTCATTTGTAAGTAACTTTTTTTTTTAGTATAAATTACTGCTAAATACAATAATTGTATTAACATAATATTTTATATTTGATATTTTTTACGATATTTTAATACGGATTAGGTTGAGTGACTTTTGATATTCGTTTAGAGAAATTAGTCCATGGGAAACCATGAATGAAAATTCACCCTCTTTCCTTTTATTCTCCTTCGTAGTATCAATCCAGTGGATTGGTTTGCAGCAACAAAATCTTGCATCTCGATCTCCACGCTTCTCGATCTTCTACAACCTCTTTAGCTTAGCATAAGAGCTGCAACTCATGTCCTCAAACACTTGCTGCAAATTCCTTTTATTCGTCATTGAATCCTCCTTGCTTCTTTCTTAGTCATTGAATATTAAACAGATACTTTTTAAAGCTTAGAATTTGAAATAATGCACAAAATCATGATCTATTTTTTCTAAATGAAAGTTACTCAATGTGATCCATATTAAATCATGATAAAGAATATTTTATTTACATAAATTTGAAATGGATCACAAAAGTGAATGCTAAATTTGTGCTGTCTTATATATTTGCTTTTATAATATATTTTTTATCAATATTCACATTTATTTTTTTATAAAAATGCAATAGTTTGCATGTATTTTGATGTATACTTGAAAATAAATCTATAAATGCAAATATACTCAAAGTCCTCTTATTTAACTGGAGGTGTAATTTTATCCTGATTTACTAAATATGATGTTTTAATGTAAGAAAGATACATTTAAACAAATGTTATTGTAGTAATTCATTCAAAATATGTGTGCAGTGAAAACAGTGAGAGACTTAACCACTTCTCCGGTGAATTATTTTGGCAAAAATGTTAAAAAAAAAAACTATTTTTTTTTGTTTACATATAAATTTGTTGCATATAAATATTATTTTTATTAAAAATTTTTTTTTTTTTTAAATAATTTAAAAAGCGAAAAGGAATATTATTTAGTACAATTTCTATAATTCAATTTACGATACAATATATTTTCAATATTACATAATCTATAATACAAAATACTTATAAATACAAAACATAAGTTGTCATCAAAGAGGCTAAAAGAATAACAAGTGTCTTTATTGAAATGTCAATATAACGAAAACTAGTTAAGAAGCCCACTTTTTTTTTCCATGCCAGAAATTGTGGAAACATATGAAACACGTATTTGCGTGAACACCGAAAATCTAACGACGATTTTAAAATGCTCATATGGGCGCGCTTCGTGTATCACACCTATTTGCGTGAGCGCTGAAATTGGAACACTTTTTTTTACACATATTCGTTTGAACGCCGGGAAAGTGGTTAATCTTATCTATTTTTTTTTAAAAGGCTAAAGATACTTATTATCTGCATAAAATAATTGATAATAATTACTTATTTAGATTGTTATATGAAAACAACTTATCCAGTTAAATGAGAATAGACTTTATAGCTTAATATTTTTTATAGATGTAATAATATTATTATTATTTTAGTATCTTATTGTACAAGTAAATTACAATACTGCCATTTTGATAAATTGATGTCTTTATAACAGAAAAGTATTATTTTATGATTTTATGTTTTGCTTAAATAATTATTTTTAAATTTGTATCTATCCATAGATATTTATTTTCAAAATGGCATTGATTGTATTTTATTTTAATCAAAGTATTTTATTTATCAGAATTAACCATCATTTTTGTTGTCTTTTTTTTTAATTACTGCCTGTCATGGCGTGGTGTTGTCAACGTCTAACAACATAATAACGAAACCCCAATAAACGACTGGGCTTGCGTGTGCGTGCGGGACATAACCTCAAAACATCACATTGCCGATTCGCCGAACGGTCTTATCACGATCCCCATTTCTCCGGCGAAAGTAGACGAGTCGCGGGGTAGAGATACGATCTAAGAACCGTTCGGTGGATAAGATCGCGAGGGTGCTCGGTGCGTCCAAATACAAATTCCAAGACCATCACAAATACGCGGAGCAGGTTAGTCACCATGTTATTTACCACTTTCCACAAAAGATTCATCAAAATGTGGAAAAATTAATAATCACGTGATGATTAAAATATGTTTGTAATTGATTTGACAGAAAAACAACTAAAAATATTTTTCTTTCATGAAAAATATCTTCTATAAAGAATGGAACTTTTTTAAATTTTGAATTGTTCCAAAACATGTTTTATTCATATGTGTTTTCCTTCACTCTCAGATGACCGCCATCTCGTTCTTCTTGTTATTCTATAACTATTTGAACTGATATCATGCTACAAATTTATTTCTAGTGGTGTGCTGACTCTAAATAATTAAAGGAGTGGTATTTTTATAATTATTTCTTATTAGGTGCAGGTTCTTTAAGGTTTACAGGCTCTTTATGTACTTATAAGTTAATTGGTTTTATCGTATTTTAATTTTGTTAGATGTATTCAAGATTTAATATTAGTTTTGTCATAATTAGTTTTGTTGTAATGAGTTTTTTTAAAATTAATTTTCTTTGTTTCAGAATTTTTCACTTTTAATTAATATTTCAGTACCTACCTAAATGTCAGATAATTTACTCTGAAAATATCATATGATAAATATCATTTTTACTGCCTAAATATTTGTCCTTTTTTTTTAATTATAAAAGTCCCAACAGAACATTATTCAAATAATGTTTCATTTGTTGGTTGGATTCAAATAAAATTGTATTCTGTGGCATTCTATTACTTAACACGTTAATAACCCCAAGAGACTTAAATTATACTATGATATAATTTTTTATGAATTTTCATTGGTATATCAAGTAAAATTATGCTTGAATAAACATTCTTACAGTATTTTTTTTTTTTTTAGGATATATTTCAATATTATATACTAATAACTGAAATAGTGTGAATGTATCAATAATTTAAATACGTCAAAAATTCTCAAGTCATTAGGTGGAAGAATAGGTCTTGGTTGATCGCGCTGTGTATAGAATACAACTAAGGGTGCATAGTTCGCGGTTCAAATCCCAGTGTCTACCGTTTCATTTTCTCCCAAATCGACTAGAGAAATGTCATAAAATGTGATATTTCATATAGATTTGTATGTGTGTATCAATTTATTATTCGCATAGTAACCTAAATTATTTTAATTAATGTTTTAAAAATATAATTTAGACATAATTTAAAATTTGTTGTAGAATCATTTGATTATAAATAATTTCAATAATTATTAAAATCATTTCTTACATTCTGAAAAAATTACACATATTTAGACAGCAAGTGAAAGATATTGTCATGATATTTTCAATCACATAACCTATATATAATTAATGGTGTCGTGTGTGTATGTTTTGGTTTGGTGTCAACAGCTGGAGCTATGTGTGAAGATTCTGTGCGAGATCCTGACGCTGCTGCATCGCAAGGACATCGGTCCCACAGACGAAGAGTTCAACCATCTCAGCCTCAGTCTGCTGAGAACAATTATCCAGGCGACTATACAGATGGACAGAGACAATGCGCTGATTGTAAGTTGCTGCTTCAATCTCTTTTGCTCAAACTGTAACCACTAGTGTCTCCTTTATTGATAGCCAATCTTTATGGTTTACTAATAATTTATGGCAATATTAGGTCTCCCTCTTAGAAGCAAATTTTAACCTTTGATAGAAATAAGCGGATAAGTTTTTGGCCTTTCAGGACGACAAAAATCCGGCAGCGTGAAAGAAAGCAGCAGCAGCTTTTGCTCTCCATGTACCAGCTATGTCCACCTTCGTGTTTTGATGAATGTAGGATGGAAGGTCTCCTGTGTCTACTTTTATACCATTTTAGACATTTGTCACGAGTTTAAAAATCATACTTTCAACATTCTATGCAAGTACGTGCTTTCTAAATTTATGGCTACATTATATTTTGGTAAGATGCCATGTTTGCCATTTGTATGAAAGAATGGGGGTAATATAGGCTTAAGTACAACTCCGACAGAGTCCTAGATATTGTGTAAATATTTGAGTAAGGCTCCATTGTTCCTCAACTCTCGACCTTCTCAAAAATTTGACCACCACTGGTGATTACCCGATCTGCATTTGGACAAGCGCTGTTGTATTAATTTTCATATCCAGTCCCAGCGAGTTTACCTGCAGCCTGACGACGATGTTCTGCAGATCTGCAGTGCAGTGTTCTTTGATGACAGCATCATCTGCGTACTCTAGCGAGTAGAGATTTATTCAATCACTGTTCGATTTGGTGGTAATGACTTGTATAAGAAAAAGTCCATAAAGATAAATGGAACTTGTGTGCAGCCTTGTTGCACACCAGTTAAAATCTAGTTTTAGTACAAACGTAGAATTGTTTTTTATCAGTGATGTAGTATTGAGTTTTATTTATAATTTCAGTCACAGTTGGTGTCCGTGCTGCTGGAGATGTTCCGCCAGATGTCACTCAAGCGCTACAACGCTTATGTGTCCCACTTCTCGTCCAACTCGGAGCTACTGGATTTCATCATGGAAACTCAGTTGGTGTTGAGAGATTTGGTCGAACGGCAAGTCTTCAAGGGGCACTGGGCCGACATGATCAACCTGCAGAACAATATCGTTCTCAACACTCTCGGGTAAGTCATGAGGATCTGAATAGTTCCAAAGTAAACAGTTATTATATTATAAGCCAATCTTTATCCAATACAGGAAATAAGTCTTTCCTTGTGTACTCTGCTTTTCCCATTCATTTCATTCACTTCGTTTTTTTTCAGCTTATTTTCCGTGACGTTGACAGAGGTGTTCCTGGACCCGTTTGAGCTGCAGGGCTGGTCCAACTGGTTCCACTTGGCCATCGCCTTCCTGACGCAGAGCTCGCTGCAGCTGGAGCGCCGCGCCCCGGCGCAGCGCCGGCGCCTCACTCGCCACCATGGGGACATGCGCCGCGAGGCCGCCCTGCACATCCGCAACATGTGGTTCAGCCTGGGTAACCTAACTTCACATGATACATAGCCAACCTAACCTAACCTACATACTATTTGCCGGCAGGTATAGTTGAGTACTTAGAATGTTTGCTTACCAAACCAAAGGTCATGTGCTTGATCCCCGACAGAGATTACATAATAATAATTGATTTCTAAGCTTTATATTTATAAATTTAAAAACTTCAAGTTCACCATTTTTAGCTTTGGAATAGTGAAATACCATTATAAAAAAAACAGTTATCTGCTTTGAAAACATTTTATTTTATGACTTCTATAGTCAGTATTGATTCAAATCCGTATATTTTGCTTATTTGGTTTGATTACCGCAATTGGCATAAATTTATTGGTCAACATTGTGTTTGCAGGGCCAAATAAGATGCAGTTTGTCCCGACGATGGTGGGACCGTTCCTGGAGATGAGCCTGATACCCGAGGTGGAGCTGCGCAAGGCGACCATCCCGCTCTTCTTCGACATGATGCTGTGCGAGTACGAGTCCCCGCGAACACCCACCGACAATCCCAAGGGGAACTTCAACGAGTTCGAAAACGAGATGATTCACAAGCTAGACGTGCTGGTTGAGGGTATGTCCAGCCTTTTTACCAATCTAATATTTAAATAACTTTGTGGGTTTTCTTATTAAGCAGTACTCAAAAATAAGTGCAATTTTTTAACATTTTAAATAAAAATAAATAAAAAAGTAATTATTAGAAATGTACTACAAAGGCCCTAAGCCTTTTTTATTTTTAGATATATTATTTCTACAAACAATTCTTGTAGCTCTTGCCTGAACTGGGCTGTCCCCGCATGGAATAAGTCAACGTACATGGCAATGTGGTTGAATATTCCTTCCCTCTTCAAGACATAGTCTCTGGCAGATTAATTCTGCTTTTAAGAAGGTTTCTCGATTGCTTTTTCCACATTTCTTGTGTCAGAAACTATGTATTAAATGTACTCGGCGTATCTACGGGTTTAAGTAGGATAAAGATAAAGATTCACAGTGTTATGTTTTTGTATATCATAATAGGAATCATCAATAATTTATTGTAATTTGTCGTAGGTGGCAGTGGAGACGCCGAGTGGAGCTCCCTCTTCGTCAGCATGGTAGGCGCGCAGTGCGCCGAGCATCCATCTTTGCGGGAGTCGGGCGGCCATTTTGTGAACGTTGTCGGGAAGCTCCTGGACACGTTACTCCAGTACCGAGCTCTGCACGACCACTCCAGCATGGACTACCGCATGCAGGCCACCACCACACTGTTGGTGAGTGTGTTACCCTGAATTTGAGTAATTGATTTTTAGAAATAAAAAACATGCTGAATCCATGAATATTGAATTTTTTATGATTATTTTTCTTTATCATAAAAAACATGGTTGCGTGTGACCCTGCAAATAACACATGAAGGTTCAACCAAATAAAAAAGATAGAAGTATATTCCATGTTGACCTCGTTAATCGCGTTTGTTATTCCTACAGTATTATTAGTAATTTAACAGCAAGGATTAAAAACAAGCAGCAGTTCAGGAAGGTCCTCATGAGAAGTGGCAGATAGTTCCAGGAAAAAACAAGCAGCAGTTCAGGAAGGTCCTCATGAGAAATGGCAGATAGTTCCAGGAAAAAACAAGCAGCAGTTCAGGAAGGTCCTCATGAGAAGTGGCAGATAGTTCCAGGAAAAAACAAGCAGCAGTTCAGGAAGGTCCTCATGAGAAGTGGCAGATAGTTCCAGGAAAAAACACAGAATCTTGCATATTTTTTGCAGTAATTTCTTTATCAGATTAAATGAATAAAGCTTTATCAAAACTGAATTGTAGCTAGTGAACTTTCTCCTAATAGTGTTGCTCATAGGTCAAAGCAGACTAAAATACAATTAGTGTATAATAATATTATACATTCTTCTTCTTCGTGTCAGCGACGTCAAATTATTTTTTCCCAATATCTGGCAACATCGATAGCTCGTGTGTTGTCCAGCATTAGGTCCTGAGATGTGCAACTTGTTGGGCACATGGAGCATCGTAGGTGTGAGGCGGTCTGCAGGTCTCAGCGCACAATAGTGTCTCTCCTGCCGAAGCATTCCCCACCGCTGAGGTTGTCCTTTGTTCTACCAACTCCGGTTCTTAATCTGTTTAGGGATTTCCAGGTCGGCCAGTCAAGGCTCTTGCCAGTTGGGAGGCCTTCGAGTAATGAAACTCTGCAGCAGTTGCCAGAGTTGGAGTCTCTCATTTTCAGGGCCGGATGAGAGGTTGTGTGGATTTCAGAAAGCTTCGAGACTTCAATCTTGGTGTTGGGGGTATCTGATTATACAAGCAGTGGGACGGTTGGTTGATTGCCTTACGCATTTCTTCGGCGCATATGACTTTGCGTCTTATGTTCGGTGGTGCGATTATACATTTATTCCACTTGCAATTAAAATATCATTTTCCTTTAATTGTAATGAAACTAAGTAATCTCGATTCACGTCTTCGGTGGGGTTCACAGACAGAAATGGCCAAATGCAAAGGACTGGCCGCACTGGGAGCCCTGACACCAATTTTCAATCGAAAATCTCTCCTTTCACGTCATAATAAAACAATAATTTACAACTCATTAATCAAACCCATAATTACATGCTCTGCACCGACCTGGATCGATAACGCAAAATCTAACTTTACTAAACTACAGGTCATACAAAACAAAGCCATTAAAATCATCTTCAACACTCCTTTTAGAGCTAACCTCAAGCACCTCCATACCCAAAATAAAATCCCCACTATCCACCAACATTTTCAAAAACTAACACTGAAATTTCATTACAAGTCTAAACACACACTGAATCCCCTGATCAGAAGGTTAGGGGAATCAATGAAGCTCACCATCATCAGCTAAGCGGCACAACTTATGGTGTTCTTTTTTTTTATTTTATCTTATATTTTTCACTGTTTCTTTTTTGTTTCTTATTTGTGTCTGAATTGTCTAGTGTTAAGTATGTTAACTAGGTTTAATTTTTGCTCAGGGAAAAAATAGAATCCTTTTCAAGGATTCTATAGAATCTCAGTGTATTAAAAAAAAAAATTTTTCATGTAATATTAACTAAAAAAAAAAAAAAAAAAATGTAGTAAAAGATTAAAAAAGTCTGTAAACTTAGTATAAATACCTAATTTGTAATTTTATGTGCATGTATCTCAAGATTGAATAAAGATTTATAAAAAAAAAAAGTAATTAATTAGCTATGAATATTTGCTTACAATTTAAAATATTATATTTGCAGGTGAGAATGTTTTTTTTTGTGTCACTGTAAAGGTTAAAGCAATGCGTATAATATTTATAATTAATTAAATTTATGTTTTAAAAATTGCAGGCTTTCTACTCGGACATCAACAGGCCCGAGATGTACATTAGATACGTCAACAAGCTGTGGGAGCTCCACCTGGAGTGCGAGAACTGGACAGAGGCGGCGCTGACGCTGATCCTGCACGCAGCAAGGCTGCAGTGGTCCGGGGCGCCGCTCAGCGCTCGCCTCAAAAGCCACCGCCACCCGCACTGCCAGACGCACCGCGACCTGAAGGAGGCGCTCTACCACGAGATCATCGACCTGCTGGACAAGGGCAAGGTGAGACAGTACAGTCAGCGCGAGCCACCCGCACTGCTATGAAAACTACAGCTTATAGCCTCTCATAACCAACTTAACTCCCATAAAAGCTTTCTCAGCTTCAACTAGGCATGGTGTAAACCAGCCATATACTCTCTAAGCCGCCTGGCAAGCGTGGCGTTTTATGCTAACTATCCCAAATGACAACACAACAATCTGTATTAACAAATATTTGATTTATTCTAGATGTGGGAGCGTGCAGTTGTAATATGCAAGGAGCTGGTGACACAATATGAAGAAGAGGTGTTTGACTACTCGCTGCTGTCTGACCTTTACCTCATGATGGCGCGGCTGTACGCAGCCATTATGAAACAACAGCGACCACAGCCCGAGTACTTCCGCATCGGCTACTACGGCCGCGGCTTCCCAGAGTTTCTCCAGAACAAGGTGAGGTTATGTACCAACTTGATATAGCCTTTTCAGGTTGGTGCCGAAAAGCCTCAATATGTGATCTTTTGTCTCTTATTATTGATCGCTCGTCTGACACGCATATATAAAAATGTTAGTAGAGTCTTACATTTAAGTACTTATAAGACGCGGCATTTGCATGCGCCATACCTGGTTATAACATGGATCATACTGAGTTTGCTTGTTTCACTTGCTGGAAGACTGCACTTTTGCAATCAATGTAGGCTTCATCAGTTCCAACCTCCATTTAATTATTTGTAGGTGTTCGTGTACAGAGGAAAAGAGTACGAGCGTCTGCAAGACTTCAGTTCCCGCATCATGACAGGGTTGCCCAACGCCGAGCTCATGACCACACTCTCGCCTCCCTGGGGACGATATCAAGACCTCCAATCAGCAGTGTATCCTTTCAATATGTGTCAACCCTGAAAGGAGATCATAAAACTACACTAGATTTTTTAATATTTTACGTTTGCCCCAAATAACTAATAGTTAGTACTATTACTACTACTTTCATTGCTTTTTATTATTTTATGTAAGCGCAGGTTGTAGTAAATAAACATTATTTAGTTAAATTTACAGGGATCGTGCTAAATTATCTTGAGTAAAGTAATAATCACTTAAAATATTATGAAGATTATATAGAATCATGTACTGTGGAATATTTGATGTTTCATTGTTCAGCAAATTGTAATGTTTCCTCTTGAATGTATTAATAATAATATTTTATTGAATGTGTTTATTTTCCTTATATGCAATGTGCAGATTTACAAATTAACGCGATCGAGCCTCTGATGTCAGAACACAACCACAGAATGTCCGGCAAACCAATCAGCGACAAGATCATGAAGTATCATCGTCACAACAATGTCAACAAGTTCAGATACTCCAGACCTTTCTACAGACAAGGTAAATGCTTGCACACCACACACAACCCCTAAGTTGATCAACGTGAGAGGGTAGATTCATTTACATTTTAAAAATACATTTTTTTATTATAATATTTAGTAAAATTAACATTTCTCTGACTGTTTACTTGGTTAAACTGCATTACTCTTACTTCACATTTATTTTATTGGTGAAAATATATTTATTGTATAAATATGAAATAGCACTCATTATTTTTAAATTATTTAACCACACCGGGTTTTTTCAATAAAAAATTAAATAAAAAAATCACGTTTTTTTAATGCTGTATTTATAAAGTTCAAATAATTTTTGAATTGATAAAAAAAAAATTCAAAATAAAATTAAAATTGTAATAAAAAAGGCACAAAAAAATATTTGCACCTTTTTATTGTTAAAAAATATGTAACTAATGATTAAAATAAAAAATTAAAAAAAAACGAATAGTTTCAAAACTATGAGTGTCGATACGCGACTGGCGAGCAGGACTTGTTTGTTTACATTACGAAACGCAGACTAGTTTAAACCTGCGAGCTGATGCCAAACGGAACACGCGCAGCGCTCGAACACTGTTCCTTCAAAAATATGAAGTGGTTAATTAGAATTATAAAACAGTTTTACATTAAAATTCATTTATCCAAATGGATTAGCATGTGAATGTTATACAGGTAGCGGCAAAAAGATCTGATGGTTTTGTTTAAAAAAAATATTTAAAAACTGTCAGATCTTTTTGCCGCTCCCTTTATTATGATTTTTTATGATGATTGTTTTACAAATATAAAAACTATTAATGTAGAGACATTTCAAAGCAGTGCGCTATTTATTGCTTGTAATAAATACAATTACAAAATTGTAAACTAATAATATTTTCTGTTTTTTACAGATGAATCTTTGTCTAACAACGGAGAGGATTCAAGCCCTAACGAATTTGGTACCATGTGGCTGGAAAGGACGGAATTGGAGATCGGCGAAAAATTACCAGGTATTTTTACACTTTTATACTTTTACACTTTGAGTTGACTTTATTTTAGCACTTGTTTGGTATTATTCAGTAATTTTTTGTGATAAAGAAGTAATCATTATTTCATTTGTTCTTATATTTAATGAATATTCTATGTAATGAGAGCTTTATTAACATTCTACAAGCGTCAATGTCTTCTTTCCAAAACCATTTCATATGTGGAGCGTATGCTTACTATAAATTGCCCCCACACACTTTTGTTAGTTGCTGTTGTTCATGCCTTTTCCCTAAACATCTTTGCACTCGGAAATGTACCTTACAGCATATACATGTTTCCTGACGGCATATTTGGGTGTGATGTTGATCAGCATTTTGTAAGTGAGTCAAATGATTAGCCGGACGGTTTAGAGGCCCGTATTATATTTTTCTTAAAAATTGACTTAACAAGGTTTGCAAGCGGTAACCTATTCAAGTTCTGGTTCACTTCCAGCGTTGTTTAACTCATCGACAGTATGAACCATGGATACCTTTCTGTGCACCTTTACAAATATTATGTAGAAATACAGTAAATTAATGTATTAAGCTTGTACTTAATTAAATCTGTTGAAATTATTTTCAGGCATTCTGCGGTGGTGCTGCGTAACGAAGACCATAACCCATGAGATGTGTCCGCTGCAAGTGGCCGTGGAGACGATGAAGGAGGCCAACAGGGCGCTGAGGACGCTGGTCATCGAGCACCGCGCAGACGTCACCTTACCGCTGGACCACCTCACCAGGAAGCTCAATGGTAGATCCATTAATTAATACATTTTCCATACAAACAAATTATGAATTGTTATTTATAGTTTTCGACTGGAATCCAATTGATTTTATATTCAGTAATATACTCCTGCATAATTTTAAAAAATTACAACGGTTGAATAAAAATGTAATAGGAGGCAACAAAATCCATCTAAAGGTCATGACCACTATAGACGTCACGGATCAATGGATATAGGAAAGATGGAATTGAGGGATGGTCTGCTTTAGAAAATATTATAATTATTAAAAAAGTAATAAAAATATTGCATTCTTTTTTATTAGGGGATAAACTATTTATGGTTAAACTAATCAAAAATATTTTTTCAAAGGTGCAGAGGCCAAATGTAGTATTTGCGAAAATATAAAGAAATAAACAGAGCTGCTTGAAACTATTGTCTAAATATTTATGTTTTATATTTCTTGTATATATAACTAATTTTGTATTAGTAAAGACACCTGACAAATATAAGTGTAGTTTTTATGTTACATTTAATAAAGTGATAAAAAAACTCCACCCAAAGTGCAATTAGACACAAATTTCACTAAATATGCTACTCGTATTTCACAAATTCCGTTTAGCGTATTTGAAAAATATGTTGTAATATTTATTGTATGAAATATTTATTGTATGTATTTTCAGGCATTGTAGATGCCGCCGTTATGGGAGGCATCATGAACTACGAGAAGGCTTTCTTCACCGAGGAATATCTTAGAGCGCATCCCGAGCACCGGCCGCTCATCAGCAGCCTCAAGGACCTCATAGCCACGCAGATACCTCTCTTGGAATTCGGTAATTTTCACCGACTAAAAATTACATCTCCCATATAAAAGACTAATTTGATCTTAAAATATGGCAGCCACCTTAAAAGCTGAGCTGTAAAAAATGCATTTTAAAAAAATCAGTTACTTTACCATTAAATGTGGTTTTTTGCAGAAATCTTTCCATAAGAATAATTTTTCTTTTTACTAATATGCTTTTTATATTTTTTTTATCACAAAAATATATTTATTATTTTTGAACTCTTTCCATCCTGCCAATTTTTATTCTCATTCTAAATAAAATATATTTAAAAAAAAAATCATATATAAAAAAACCTTGTTTTTTTTGTCAAATATATATTTCAAATTATTCAATGATTTGATTGCAATCCCCTTAAAATTTTGGTCACAAAAGAAATGCAGAAAAAATGCAAAAAAAATATCGAGTAACAAAAAAAAATAACTAAAAATGGGAAGAGATATCTTCTCGGAACGTATTTTTTTCTTTTTTTTTAGATTAGCACACGTATAGGTGTGTTATTTCAGCAACACACGGATTTATTTCTCATCTATTAGTGTGAAAAACTGTTAAATGGTTAATCAATACATCTAACCTCCAATCCTTATAACACAGATGTTGGTTCGCCTTGTCTCTTCTAGTACTCCTATTATGCTTAACCAGACCAACTGAACATTGTATAGAGAAAAGAAGTGATATTTTATACGTATTTGGGAGTATACAAGTGTATATGGAATGCTACTATATGACCTAAATGGCTGACTTTTATTTCAGGTATCGAGGTGCACAGAGTCAGGTTGCCTACATCGCTGGTCCCGCTTCATCAAAGGATAGCGGAGTGCTTTGAAAAGATGAAGGCACACGTGCATGAACACTATGGAAGAAAGGTAAATAGTTGTCAGAACCATATCATCCACAACCAACCATACCATACTATCGCTTAAAATAAAATATCTCTCGTCAAGCATTTAATTGTGATGTTAAAAATTCTTCCAGTATTCATTAATCCAGGAAATGTAATTACACAATTAAATATTTTATTTATATACTTAATCGACAACTGAATTTATTTTCTTAGTTTTATTTATGAGGTTTAAGTATTTTGTTTCATAATATTTTTTAACTTAATTCATGAAAATACGAGTATAACATGATTCTTCAGTATTTATCTAAATAATACATTATATAACTTCGTAGGTTTTTACGGCTAGATCCAAAAGCTACACATGTTATGCACAATTAGATTTGTATTTCTTTAAATTATTTTAATAATTTTAACTTTTATATAAGCGTCGATTCTATCACATATAATTTATTAATTTAAATAGTCAGAGACCATGCTAAATATTCTTGAATATATAACTTCGCAGAGCACTGAATAATAAATACTAGGATCTCTGTATCTGTGTCATCTTAGATAGATATATTAAATATGTAATATATGTTTTTAGAGCTGTGACCTGGAAAAGGAGATCTCAATGGTGACCATGCGGCGGCAGATCAGCGGGCTGAGCAGTCGCCAGACAAGCTTCAACGGCTGCACCACAGACAACCGCTGGTCGGAAATATCTACACAGACCAACCACAGCGTGGAGTGAGTCTAAACACTTATCCAGACACATCATGCTTCATCATTGTCATCCTGTGTCCCGCTGTTCAATTATAATCAAAATATACATCTGATATAGTTTGTAAAATCAATACAATTAAATTAGTGGCAGTGTGTCTGTGTATCGATCAAAAGGTTCATTGGTTGGCATATTATGGTAAACTATAGGTAATAATGTTTACTAATTTATATCAACATCATCAGTTATCAGCTTGTTGAATTGGTAATACTTGCTTATTGAAAGTAAACCTCCCTGAAATATGAATTTACATCCCTCCCAATCCTCAGTCCTCCACATTTAGCCTCCTTCTGCTATTCTTCTAGATCCATATTGTAGGTGATAAACGCCACTCTAACACTTTTCTACACCATCGACTGTATTCTTTTTGGGAGATATATCATATTCATTTCCTCTTAATTTGGCTATTTTTCTCTTCTATTATTTGAGTTATTTTTCGGATATCCTCATTTTGGACTATATCATTTAGAGACACTTATTTTATGGGTTCCTTCTGCGTTTATTGGACAACATTTATTTTATGCGGAAGACCTAATGTTAGAATGTTTACCGAGTGAAGGATAACGAAAAAAACATAAAACAATGTCGTTTGAAGATTAAGTATCCAAAAGTAAAATAATAAACAATCTTTTCTTTTTTCAGGTCTGGAATTTCTATGGGGAGACCTCAAACCAATTCTCTCAAAGCATTCACGCATCAACTTAACAAACAAATCACCAGGTAAAAAAATATACACACGTAATTTCAAATATTTGCTGTTGATTCAAGGGTAAAGCGATCAACAAATATCAAGAGTAAATCTTGAATATTCGATAAAAAAATTAATTCACTACTGACATGAAGATAAATGATTGACTATCAGGTTGATCTGTCATTGCAGACATGCTTTATTCAATTTCTATCTTTGTTTCCTTAGATTCTTTGATGTGTTTCTAAATATATGTTGTTGAAAATTGGTTTGTTTTTGAAACAGGGGTTCTTTGAGCAGTGGTTTTGCCGGTGGCTACGCAAGTCTGGGGCTCTCTTCAACACCACTGCGGTCTCCAGTCGGCTCTCTACTGACCACACCGAGAAAGAGACCCAAGGAGAGGGCCAGGGGAAGAAAGGTATGCAATACTAGTGACTAAATGTGTAAACATGCAACAGTTCTAAGTCTTATTTCAAATTTACTTTATACAACATCTCTATTTTGTGTATAAAGTATATTTAAACTTATTTTATTTATAACCTTGATTCCAAGGGTAAAAAAAGAGTCACGGCCATAAGGTATGAAACTCATGTATCGGAAATAAAGTGAATACAAGAAATTAACTTAAGAACTACGACATTCGTTGAAAATACACTTGAAGGTATTCCATGGTCAAGAAGAGCTGTCCTATGAGGAACCCACTCAATCTCGACCACTCTTGAGCGAGATCACTGTTGTATACCAGGATCACATGAACAAGCATCGTAAGAAGAGAGGCCAAACCTTTTTTGGAACTCTCTTAATGTTTCGTGTCTAGTAAGCATCTGTGGAATTTTTCTTTTTCCACATCAATATATGATCAATGGATGAAAAGAAAGAGTTGGTTATTCCTCCGGAAGTTGATGCCTGATATGTGGCATTTGACTTGACCCTTGATATGTAGGTGCCCAACGACTCAAACGAAAGTTAGTGAATAGTAGTTGACATTAATGTCATGTATATCAGTGACTGTCATAACTAAGCAGCAGTTCAAGGAGGTCGTCTCAAAAAATAGTAGAGACTCCCAGGCGACAAAATCCTAAGTTTATGTGTACTAAATATTTATTTATTTATTTACCTTGTTTTCACATGGATCACGTAACAAAAGTTCTCTATTAGGAGACTGCAGTTTCGACTAACTCCTTCTCTAGTTAAGAGATAACTGAGCTGCGTTGTACTTATAAGTGGTGTAAACACATTTTTTATAGGGGTGGAGTGTGTCTATCAGGAAAGGAGAGGAGATAGGTAGTGTTGCAAGGATGAAGGAAGAGATAAATACATAAAAAGTGGTTTAGGTATAATTTTTTTATTTTTTTTTTATTATTAATATTATTAGAATTAAAGAACATTTAAGGTGCCTAAAAAGCACTAATTTTTCTGAATTCGCAAACCACCTTATAGAAAATAATCATTCGTTCAACTTAGAAAAGTATTAAACATATTACATGTAGAAAATAAAACCGTTAAATTAAATAATTTAGAATACTTAGAAATTTATAAAGCCATTAATAAGAAAGAAGATATAATTAATAACCAACTAAATACCTTAATTAATTCACCAATTTTAAAATTGTTTCCGTTAAATAAATAAATAAGTATAAAAATTATATATAATAATAATATTAATAATAATAAAAAAATTTTTTTATACCTAAACCACTTTTATGTATTTATCTCTTCCTTCATCCTTGCAACACTACCTATCTCCTCTCCTTTCCTGATAGACACACTCCCACCCCCTCCCCTATAAAAATGTGTTACACCACTTATAAGTACAACGACCTCTTAACTAGAGAAGGATTGAGAAAGACTACGAGTTAGTCGAACTGCAGTCTCCTAATAGAGAACTTTGTTACGTGATCCATGTGAAAACAAGGTAAATAAATAAATAAATATTTATAATTTATTATGGATCTCAAATTGAATGCTCAAAACATTGAAAATATTATGTGTTCTCATGGACGATGCACTATTTAATGTTATAATTATTTTTAATTTTCAGAGCGAAGTGAACCCCCCTACGACCCCGTTTGGGTCTCTGACATCCGGGTTTGGTGCCCCCAGCACCCCCAGCAGCCAGTGGTACACGGCCAGCGCGCCGCTGCCTCGGGAGAGCACCGCCAGCGCCACACGCAGCTTGTCTCTGGTCAGCCAGGAGCCGCTACTCACCACGCCACCCATCTTTGAGCTGCGACAAGAAGTGAGTTGATATCTGAATCATACAAATGAAATATTCTATTTAAACAGCATTCAGAGCTTCCCAAACTTATTTGAGCCATAGCCCCTCTTTTAGACACAAAATTAAACAAGGTCGTTTTATTTTTCGTTAAACAAACAATACTGACAAAATTTAGTCTTCCTCCTGGGACACAAAAAATATTGTTTACCTGACAGCACCCGATCGGTGACTGATCGGTAGTGACAGTCACTATGCCCGAAAACTACATAGCAGCCATATGGCGAACTATTTGCTCCCACATGATAGGGCTGACTTTCAAAACAAAATGGTGAATGCTAATTTCGCGTCCTATAAATACTTAAATCTAAAAGTTGGACTAACTTTTTTATATGTGCGTGTCAGACAAGCAAACAGAAATAAGACAAAAGATCGTATATTGAGGCTTTTCAGCACCAGCCTGAATAGTATATATTATGTAGGTATCAATAATTAATTATTAAAATTGTTAAAATTTTATGGATTTTTTTTTTATTAGAATATTATTTTATTATTTCAATATTCTAATCTACTTTTATAGATCATTTTACTATATAATAATATTATTAATAATTAAATATACATATACTATACATAAAATTCTTTTTCAACGTCAATCAAACACAAAAATAACGGCAGAAGCGGGATGCGAACGCGAACCTTGAAACCAACTATGCCCAGGTATTCATACCGCTCAGCCGACTGGGCCATTACTGTGCCTGGACCGACTCACGTTGAAACTAGTATTCATGTCATTGTTATCATCGTATGATAGATGTCGCTATAGTATATATTCAAAGTATGTATATTTTTTATTTTTATTATTCAATCAGTCTTCATTTATTCACAAGCTTAATATAATATATTAAGCTTGTGAATAAATGAAGACTGATTGAATAATAAAAATAAAAATATACATACTTTGAATATATACTATAGCTTAACATCTATCATACGATGATAACAATGACATGAATACTAGTTTCAACGTGAGTCGGTCCAGGCACAGTAATGTATCTTAAACTGAGCGGTATGAATACCTGGGCATAGTTGGTTTCCAAGGTCATGGTTCGCATCCCGCCACTTCTGCCGTTATTTTTGTGTTTGGATTGACGCGTTGAAAAAAGAATTTTATGTATAGTATATGTATATTTAATTATTAATAATGTTAAAATTTTGTTATTCTTCTTACAGTTAACTCCTACCAGGCCTTTGAGATCAGAAGTGGAAAAGGAGCGCCGACTGTCCCAGAGACCCCATTCCATGCAAAGTGAAACTCATTCCAACAGAAACTCGGCTGGTTCGTATTTTTTTTTATTCTAAAAAAAAATACATCTATTCTAAAATTATTAATGTGATTTTTATTGAACCTAGGAAAAAATTATGATGTATTTAACCCATTACCGCCCACCATACACGCTAGTGTATACCTGCTTGATGAATTATTTGATGTATTTTTTTTATTGATATACAGTGGTGCCTCGCATAACGAACGCCTCGCACAGCGAACGCTGCACACAACGAACTTCCTTTTCGTTCATTTCACGATTCATACAACGAACTTCGCTTCACACAACGAACTTCGCTTCACACAACGAAGTCGCCCACTTCACACGATCACTGCCGATTTATTGCATCCTACCGCGCAGGCAGTCGTTAGTCACTGAGCAGTACGCTTAACTTACGCACGTGTCGCAGCAATCGTTCATCATTACAACGAAGTCGCCCGATCTTCTACGATCACTGCCGATTAATTGCATCCTCCCGCGCAGGCAGTCGTTAGACTCGTTAGTCACTGCGTAGTACGCTTAACTTACGCACGTATCGCAGCAATCGTTCTTCATTACGAATTAAATCGCACACGTATCACGGCAGTCGTCCTTTTAAGATAAACTCAACATTTTTTTTCTCAAAGGGAAGCGTCATCTGATAACGAGGAGCAACAATCAAACAATCAACCAATTCCAACTGCTGACATCAAAAACATCCTGGTCAAATGGAAAGCAGTTCAGGAGTTTACCAATGCCCACTATCCGGATTCCGCTGAAGCAAACAGGATCAACGACCTGTACTCCGATACTCTTGTCCGTTATTTCCGGCAGATGTTGAAGAAAAGAGAGAAACAAACGACTTTGGACAGGTTTTTCACTGCACCATCGGCCAAAAAGCGGAAAATGGATGAAGATGTGCAAGATTCGATTATTTCTTAAAATTAAAAAATGTGTGTTTTTTTCATTATGTTTTTAGATGTATCTAAATAAAAATAATAACAAAAAATTTATCTTTTTTTTATGTCATCTTACCATATTTTATGCTACAGAACGAATTATTTTTTTTAACATGTATTGTTATGGGAAAACGCGTTTCACATAACGAACTTTTCGCATAACGAACTTGCTCCTGGAACGAATTAAGTTCGTTGTGTGAGGCACCACTGTATATCAAATCGGTGTTCTGGGTCCTGCACATTGACATTTGAGTGTAAATATGGGTTAATGATTTTGATCTATTAATAATTCCAGGTACTACCGACTCCAACATGAGCACCGAAGACGATCCGCCGCCTCTTCCGCAAAAGACTGTTCGTTCCGATACAATCTCAAGTCCTCCCGTTCCACCGACTCCATCTTCCCTGGCGCTGCAACCTCCGCCAGAGAGCTACTACCAGGCCATCAACTTCAAGGTCAACGTCCCCTCGCCCCCGGCACGCAACGGCAGATCGCCCTCCAAGAGCAACGTCACAACGCCAGTCATGACTCGCCAGGACTACGACAGGGTCCATCTCAGTCCACGGGGATCCTTCCTTTACAGCTCGCTTCAGATCCACAAGGAAAAAGCGCCGACACCTCCACCTAAAAAGCGACTTCAATCCGTACACAAATAACAACTTCTTCATAAATCCGTTTGCTAAGTGAAGAAACCCTCCATCATTGTACTCCAGCCGAGCGCCACTTTGTAGGTCATCAAACACCAAGGGTAGAACCTTTATGTTCTTCATAGATATTAATTTCAGACTAACTGCTAAGTGAATAAACCCTGATCATTGGTCTACCCAGCTAATGGACTGGACACGGCGCTTTTAATGACAGATTAAATTAATTTCATTTGGTTAGTAACAGTAGTTACCCCTGTGACGCCCCCTTATTGACATCAGAGCACGTTCCCTGGGAGTGTTTGTTCGTCTTTTCTGAAACAGAAGTCCTTTTCGATGTGTTTCATGGAAAGTGCCTTAGCTCTATCAAGCATGCAGACTTGTGGCCACCAAAAACATTTTTCTACCCATTTACCATTTTCTATCTTTGGATTCTTTCTCTTTAACACATCTGTGCCACAATTGTTCAGTGACGACGCCAACTGATCGTATCAGTTGTTAACTAATCATATTTTGAATGACCGCATCATCAAGGAGACATTATTTTCTTCTGGTGTGAGGTGGGTAAAGTCCTGATCGGTTCCCTGAGAAATTTTGCAACTCATTCTCCGCTGCCCTCTATTTTTTTCATCTCGACACGTGAGGTGCAGTACACAACCTCAACCACTTATTTTAACTCCCTTTGACCAACTTGTCTTTTTAATCACGTAAGTATGCAAAACATTTTTTTTGTGTACATGAATTTTTGCACTGCAGTGGAAAAAAATATTCACTTGATTTGTGTCTACCGAAATGCTAAATACTCTCATCTTTCCATTAACTTTATTATACTATTATGTCATGAAGAAGACCCTCGTGGCATGTATGTGGGGCGGCCTATCCATCGGACTCACCGAATATTATAGTTATATTATGACTTTTGTAGTTATAAATGTAAGGTCTTCGTCAAATGTAGGTGCAAGATCAATATTTGTGAATGTGAAAAAATTATACCTTATAAATACTATTTACGTGCTGCTTGAGAAAGCCACTGCTGTCAGCTAAAGATCAACTAAGTGCAAGTTCAAAATTCAACACTAATTAGCGGCTAATAAGCAGCCTAGTGTGACTCTCACTGTACAGTTGGTTGGGATTTGCCATATGAAGTTTTGTTGGAAGATATCAAGGAAAAAATATATAAGAAGAGAGATTTCCAATACAAAGAATATTGTGTACGGAAATTGCGTCCTGTAATACTCTACATACAAATCAATAATACTCTGATATTTTTTAAATTTTAAATGAGATATTCCATAGTCTGTAAAGTTCCAAACAATCATTTATTAAAGTTAGAAACGCTAGGTGCATTTCTATCAATTTCTGGCAACATTGATTAGTCACTTGTCTATATCCCGGTGTGATTGGATTACAGAAAGAATAATTGTTCAGCGCACTCACACAGATGCCGTTTTTTCATATTCTGGGTGTGAAACATTTACAGGTGTGTCCTACTACTTGAATAAATAAAAATCATTTTTTTTAATGCTACAACATGGCCGACTTTATTTTTAAAATTATAACAACATTTAATTGTCACCATAGTGTACAAAAAAAGACATCTCGTTTGACTAAAAAAAAAAACAAAATAAATATTTCATTCAAATCAATACTCTGTGTTGGAGTGTTATTTATTAAGAATTAAACATTTTCAATGCTTAAGCCAAAAGATCAAAACACAACCCATTCCCATGGAAATGACATTTTATTTAATTACCCAAATCATTACGTATATTTTTATAGTTGAATTTTTTGTAATATTTTCTATTTGATATTACGCGTAGGTTAGAAAAATCATGTTTTATAATTATTGTATATTGAATTGTAAAAGATATGGAGTGGACATTTTGAAACCAATTATCATTGTTGTAATATAATGAATAAAATATAAAATAAAATCTAATTATATGTATTTTATGACATGCTGCATGTTTTGGCTTTAACAAGGCATTCTCAAGAAGTGAGGAAATTAAGTAAACATGTAGTCAGTCATAAAATACATGTGGAATCATTCAAGATGTTTAAAATTATGCATTTAGTCTTATAGGAACTGTTAATCTTTTTTGATATTGTCAAAACCCGTATAAATTCTTCTTTGCGGAGATGCCATATTATCTTTATCGTTTTTAAGTCATTTTTAAAATTCGGTGTTTCCAGAAAAATATTATGTCATAATATATGGCTGACAAAGTGTGTGGATACCATTTTTTTAATCAACAGACTTATTTACCAATTATGATTAAAACATTTTAATTTTTTCACACATTCATGTTATAACGTAAAAATCATGTGCTTTCATACGTACACGTGTGTTAACATGCTTTCCTTTTTTTGTACGTTAATGTTTCTTTATACATTTTAAAATAAGTAATAATTGTTTAAACAAAATGCGTTGACTAGACTGCGATGGTTTTTTAGTCTTTACATCCAAAGGGTCAATGTTTTGAATATTATTGCACTATTACCAAAGCAATAATTAATTAATAAGAATATATTATATTTATTTGATAGTGAATAGTTAAAGAAATAAAATTCAAAAAATATGTCCGATTATTTTTTATTTCAAAGTGGATTGATTAATTTCAAAATATCATAGTATAATAATATATCCCGCAACTAAAATCATACTTTTTAATAGGGAATTTGGTGTATTATCATTATCAAGTACCTTTTTTTTGGTTTCTGTTTTTACTGTTTATATAATTATTTATATAAGGTGACATGTTTCATGTGCCCGTATTTTAATATTGTGCTCTCTGTAGTGACAATTTATTATTAAATTATGATATAAAAATAATATTAATAATTAAAGAATCAATAATATATTAGGGTTATTATCAATTTAGGATTACATACAAATTTTCTTTCCAAAGATGCCTAATCTTAAGTTCATTACCTTTAGTATTTTTCAGTATTTTTTATAATAGGCTTAATTACATTATTTTTATACTTAATTAACTATAAACAATATGTTATTTCATTTAGTTATTTCTCTATTGTTATTGGCAAATCTATCTTATTTCAAATATTTTACTAGGCTTATAATAGTAATTCCCACCGAGATTTTACGATCATTTTCCATATAATTTTCCGTCAATGTAGAGTTTTTTTTTTTTAAATAAAAAATGTTTTTTAATCGGAATTATTTAAAAAATTTCAATATGACATTACAGAGAAAATAAATTAAATTTACCACAATTTCAACAGAAAACTACAATATGTTTAGGATATTTACGCATTTGATCGTAAGGAATAAATAAAATTATAAAATCATATAAATATATATATTTTTTTTTTTTTAATTTTCATTATTTTTAAATAGAGTATGCTTGTGCCTTCAATTTTATAAATATACTAATTTTTTTTTTTTTTATTGTTTTGTTCTTTATTATTTGTTTTAAAAATCCGTATCAACTTTTTTTAAATCATATAATTTTATTTATCATGACATGGTTTCAATGTTCAATATAATATTCAGTATTCATTCTATTAACATCAGTTCAATTATATCAATATATTTTAGATAATGTTATTTGTTTATACAATTTTATTTTATTGGTTAGTAATAATAATAAATTGAATGTTTCTTAATAGTCTATTCCTTTTGTGCCATTCGTTGAATTATCTATTCATAAAAAATATATATACTTGGGAGATTTTACAAAAATGTTACTTAATTAAAGCTATTACATAATTATTTTAAAATAAAACTATAATCCTCTTCGAGGATGGAGACTCATGCGGGAGGCTTACGTTTAACAGTGGATGGATACAGGCTGATGATGATGAAAAAATATAATATCTGTCAGTGATAGTTTCTATTGAACGCCATTCCTAAACACATGTGTCGTATTTTTTTTATTTGCCTTGAAGCATTTGAATTTTTAATTCCATATTCAATTGTTTTTAAATTTTTCTATCAATATATTTGTTCAATTAAATTTTTCTTTTACATCAGTTAACTTATTTTTTTCACAGTAATTATAATGCAGTAAAAATTATAAAATTTCAAAGCATTTTTATACAATTTTATAATAAATTTATTTAATAAAAATTATAATGAAGTATATTACATTATGTCTAGTGCCATTAGTATTTTTGCTCTAAATCATGTTTACCTAGTTTAATATATAAGCAATATAATTGATATTTATAAATGTTTAGTCTCCAATTAATAAATATTTTTACACATAGAAATTCACTCAAGATAATATTATCAATGTTTACATTAAAAAAAAATGCTTTGTCTTAAATATTAGTTTATCTGGCAACCTTAATTTGCTTTAAAATACCTAAAACTATTTTCAATGTTGTAGGTATTTTACATGAATATAATTTAAATTTATTATTTTAATAAGAAATATTTTTGAACTTAGTGTAATTGAATGAACAATATTATTTTATGGGTACCATTTTTTATGATTATTTACTTTTAAGGCCAGTATCGTTGCACTTTATTGTTTTGACAGTATTTTTGTTTCGTCATGATTCAATAATTATTATTTGTTATTTATTAGCAATGTCATCTACTGGTAATTTCCACGTTTATATTCGTACATATATATTTTTTTGAGAACAATGTATCTTGTTTAGTATGTAATATTTAAGCATGTTTTTAATACTTCGGAGTAAAACATATATTTAGTAGAGCTTCATCTCAATCATTTTAAAAGCAATGCAATAGGTATTTGGTATAAGGTACACTTGCTAAACGTTCATACACAGTTAATGTGTGTCAACCAAGAACTGGCAGTTTCCAAAGTTCCATTCTTAATGCCACCGGTAAGCTTTGGAATGCTCTTCCAGCGTATGTGTTTCCTCCTTCCTACAATCTGGATCTCTTCGAGAAACATAAAAATACACTAGCAATCTCTCCAACCCACTCACAAACACGAACAACACATTTCTCGCATGCAGCGTCCAGCCTCCCTGGCTGAGCGTCATAGAGTGCACTGGTCTTGACCGGCTGTGCTCTCCTGCATGTGAATACATAAAAAGATCCAACTCGATTCCCATTCACTACACAAATGTTTCAGTAAATTTTATTACAAGGGTGATAGAAAAAAAACTTTTTTTAGCTTTAATCTGCTAATATGACACTTTCTCTGTAGGCGCAAGTTATGGCACTAAACCACTACGTTACCGCACATACATAGCCATATATATAGATATAAATATGATATCTATATGTATGAATGCCCATTTATATTTACTATTTATTAACTCCTCTGAACCATTATTCAGGGTGGGGCAGGGAAGTATCCCTAATTTTATATTAATATATAAATATGATAATATTTATATATTATAATATAAGTCCATAAATCCGACCGAGCCGTATCTACAACTGACGGCGTTAGTAACAAAAAGTTCCATGCCACAGCGTCATTCGAGTGTGCCCCCACTCCTCCAACAAGTTACCACTATTCAAAACGCCATCTCAAATGTAGGGATACTTCCCTGCCCCGCCCTGTATATGCACGATATAATTGAAACATTACGACACTGTAAACCACTTCAAATTCCTTAAAATAAATTAACTACAATTAATATAAATTTATTGAAGTTCACATTAATTTTGTAATAATTGTACTTTCTTCAATTGAACTTCTTACTTACATATTGTCATAGTATTTTATTTTATTTTGAATTACCATTTTTGTTGTTGTTGCTCCTCTAATATATTTTTTACTCCTTAGTGTATAACTGATAAAAAGAGGCCATAATTGTTCTGTTTATAATCTTCTAAAGAGAATTTTATTTTTATATTAATATTATGTTTAAAGCAATTTGTTACCATTGTATCTAAGTAATAAGAATATTACCATTTTAATATTATTGATTTTAAGAGATTTGAGAGTAATTGAAAGCTATTACGGCTATTATTAAATATTGAGAATTAAATAATGTAAGATCTCACTTTGATTATGAAAATAGGACGATCCTATTTGGCATTGTAATCTTGTCAGATGATGTTATTTGTAATCAAAATCACCAATAAAAACTGCTATTTTAAAAAATATGGTTTCATTTTTAACTTTTTCAATTTATTTACTTTAAATGAGCATTTACAAACATTATAATTTAAATTTTTTGTAAATAAGATTACCTTACTAAAGACCAAGAACATTGACTTTAAATAAAAACTAAGAGAATTTAATGCATTTCTAAATGTAAATATTGATCAATTAAATGACAATTTAAAATTACTTTTTCTTTTCCAATAAAAAAACACTTTAAATTTCATTATTCATTTATTTACATTAAATAATTTCTTAATTTAAATCATATAATATTTGGGTTATTAACAAGTCTGTGATCAAGAAAGAGTTTCCACGTCATGTTTCTTTACATGCTTCATTAAACTTCTCTTATCAAAAGTCCCGTAATCACATTTCGAACACTTCCACTCGTCTTGACTTCTGTGACTGTTAACATGTTCTTTGAAAAAACCCACGTTTGTTGCAACATAATCGCACAGCGTACATTTAAATGTTTTATCCATCGTGTGCAACGCGTCATGCTTTTTAAGAGTAGTAGAAGTCGAACACTTGAAGTCGCACGCACTGCAAGAGTAAGGTTTTTCACCCGTGTGTTTCCGTCTGTGTCTTATAAGACTGCCGGAAGAAGCGCATCTATAGTCACACTCGCCGCAAGCGAACGGTCTCTCCCCGGTGTGGCTTCTCCGGTGAATGGCTAACAAACCAGAAGTAGATGAAACGTAATCGCAGTCCGAACAAGCGTAGGGTTTCTCTCCCGTGTGGACTCGTTCGTGTTTTTTAAGATCTGTGTAGCTGCGTGATCTAAAATCGCAATGTGAACATTTGAGCGGCTTGTCTTCATTGTGAATTTTCCTGTGATTTATGAGTCCGCTCATTGAAGAGAAACACGAGTCGCACTTAATGCAAACGAAAGGTTTCTCTCCCGTGTGGGTTATTTTGTGCCTAATCAAACTGGAAAGCGTCGCTGATGAATAGTCGCAATCTTCACAAATATACGGTCTTTCTCCAGAATGAGTTCTTCGATGGTTTCTCAAAGCTGCAGGTGTCGAGCATGCGTATTCACATAACGTGCAAGAATATGGTTTTTCTTTAGTGTGAGTTCGTATGTGGTATTTCAGGCTGGTCGGTACTGAGCTGCTGTAATCGCACAATTCGCACTTGAATGGTTTTTCTTTGGTGTGGATTCTCATGTGAGTCTTCAGACTGCTTGGTATGAGGCAGGTGAAGCTGCACAGCTGACACGAGTGAGGTCTCACTAGCGTGTGAGTTTTCATGTGTTTCTTTAAATCGGACAACACGGAAAAATCTGCGCCGCATTGAGAGCAGACGTTGTCTTTCTTCATGCTGTGGATCCTTCTTGTGTGCATTTTTAAATGGGAAGGGCCACGACATTTGAAGCTACATTGTGAGCAAGCAAAGGATTTTTTTCCTGCATTAGTTTTGGTATCATCAACTTTCTTCTTTTCGATCGATGCCAGTTCTTTATCGTGAGTGAAGCTGTCGTCATCTGTGCAAACATAGAAAACTTATTAAACATCAAATTAAATGCAGTTATTCAACATTGAGAACTTATAGATTCCTTTAATGAGTATTTACTCGATGATTCTTAATATTTTTGTAATTATATAATGTCTTTGAGTAAATAACAATAATATATACTCCTGGTTAGAGTGCCATTGAATGCTTTCACGTAAGTTGTCAGTCATAAATTAAATTTTACAGTAGACTAAAGTCATCCAGTGAATACCACCCATCTAGAGTGAGTCCCCAAAAAATAAGCGATGTGTGAATGCCTGATTGTACAGCAATTATTATGAAGTTGCCTTTTCTTCAAACTCTCGTGACATCCCAAGGACTTAATGAAAAAGCAGCTGCAGTTATGCTCTTTTGCGGCATCTGGGAAACATGTATTATTCCGATGCAAATTCGTCTCTGCATCGCCCGTAGGATGGGAAGCTGCTATAGTCACGCCCTTAACTCGCCATTACTCACGAATTCAAGCCATCGTATCCCTAATATTTTAAGTAGGCGCTTGTTCTCCAAATACATTATATAGCTCCATTAGCTTTTCATAAGATGTCATTAACCGCCTATACAGCGTCCGTATGACTGTCAGCATAAATAATACAATTCTAAGATTTGTATTTTAAATAATCATCGTCATTATATTAAAATTTAGTTTACCATTCTGTGTATCTTTTAATGGGTCATCAGAAAAGTCTAACGGTTCTTTCCCTTTCTGCGGACAATAATCACCTTCCCTGTTTCGTATTTCTTGTTTCACATTGACCTCTTCAATTTCAATATAATTGTAATTCTCATCGTTAGCGTCATAACCATCGTTTTTTTCTTCCTTTACATTCTTAACAATTATTGCATCGGTCATGTTGATTATGTCAATAATTTCGTAAACACATTTTTGACACTTGAGGAATACCAATTGGAATCTAATTCTTCTTCTTCTTAGACTCCACCCTTACGTTAATTTTTTAAGGTGATGGGAGTAAGTGTTGTATTTGTTGAACTAAATATCAGAAATTTATTAGTATGTATATGTGGCGCAACTTTTATTTATTATAAATATATTAAATATGTATTTTATTCCAAAACTAATTGTACGTGTTGAATTATATTACGTTAGCTTAAATTAATCCAGTGAGGTAACTGATACGTTAGTACAAATCGCTTTTACGAAATAGTTATCAAGGTTGCGTTAGTAAAACTATCAACTGAAAAATAATGTACCAGTGTTAAAAATATTGTTTTCATCAAGAACTCCTCTAATAATTGGATGATGCGTGAATGTCGGGCTGTAGTCTATGGCGTTAGTTGATCAACACTGCACATGCAGCGCTTAGCCATATGCAGCATGATAAGCGTCATTGAATTCCACAGACGAGACTTCAGAATCACTATCACCATCTGTTCTCCTGTATGTTTTTACATAAAAAATATATAATAATAAATCTGCAGCGCTATTACAAAAAGCTATTACTCAGTAACAAAAAAGTTTTGGTTTTTTTAATAATTTTTCCGCAAAGATACGGCTGATGTTTTTGCTTAGTCGTGGTTCAAAATTTTCAACGTATTTAACAATTTAATGCCTAAATGTATTTAAAACTCAATTTAACTAATTTTACGTGTAAAACATATGCACGTTAAGTTATTTTTAACAATTAAAATTCATTTAAAAATAAGAAGAGTTTTTTACAGAATTGGAACCAAGAAGTTAGATTATTTAAAGTGTTAATAAAATAATTAAGTAAATACCTATCCATCAAAAATATTTTGTTCGCATCGTCGTAGAGTGTTGTCTATGCCCAAAACCTTTGACGTGTCTTGTCGGTGTTGAGGCAGTGAGCTGTCAACAGAACACTTCAGTGCTAATAAGAAACCGAGAATCACCGCCAAGGGGGCGACCAGCATCATGCTGACCAAGTTCGAGACCAAGTCGGCGCGCGTCAAGGGCCTGTCCTTCCACCCGAAGCGGCCCTGGGTGCTCTCCAGCCTCCACAACGGCGTTATTCAGCTGTGGGACTATCGCATGTGCACCCTTCTCGAGAAGTTCGATGAGCACGACGGCCCGGTCCGGGGCATCTGCTTCCACGGCCAGCAGCCGCTGTTCGTGTCCGGGGGAGACGACTACAAAATAAAGGTGCGTCCTATCTTTTTCGCGTGATATTTGCGCAGTGACGTAGGGTTATTGTCTACGCCGGCCGAAGTATGATGATGAAACATTGAAGCGATCGAACGCTTTTGATTACGCGGCACAGTTTATTATTGTATTTGTTTTTCTCGTTTAATGTACCTTTAAATATATTTTGTATTGATTTTAAGCAAATAAGTCAATTAATTGAGTTATATTCTAGCAATAACTGATACATCAAAGAATAAATAGAATTATTGTCAAGATACGAAATTTTTAAGGTTTTCACCTATCAAACGGAAGGAAGATAATAATTCATTTTAGAATTTCAAGGTAAAATTATATTATGTATGAGTTTTTCTTCTTTATTTTCTGCGGCAAAAATGATGTTTTTCAAATATTTTATGTTGACTTTGACAGTTAAATCAAATTCAATATCTACTAAAAATATATATTTTGTTTAGAATGGTGTGTTTTCTAATCTAATATGAATAGTTTCAATTATGTTAGGTTCAATCTAATTGTACAATTCAAATTATAATGTAACTGATAAATAATGTTAAGTTTGGCAGTTCAACTCTGAAAATTATATTTTTCACACTTTTCCTGCCAGTTTTGACAATTAAATGGAAGCGAATATTTTTGGGAACCCACCCGTAAAGCATGATTATTAAACATAATCTAACTCAGCCAATTTAAAACAAATGATTAAAACAAAAAAACACATTTTTTACTTAAAACATTGTTTGCGGGAAAGAAGTAAAGTTATCTTTCTATATCGATTTTAATACCAAAGCACTGGAGACGAGTTTTCCCGTTTTGTTCTGCTGAGCGGTGCGGCGCGGGAAACAAACGAGTGACGGACTACGCATTATTGCATGTCAGCAGTACGCTATATTTCTACCTGCCAATACAATCAATTTGGGACCGACGCAATTTGATGGGAAAATCCCCGCTTACAAAGTGTTAATTTACTTAATCTCTAGTAGGTTTTATGTTTTTGTTTATGATGTCGAAGTTGTCATTAAAAGTATGAATAATGTTATTTTAAAATGTAAAATGATAAATCTAATAATGAGGAATGCTATGATCTATTATTTGTAATATACATTCATTTTATAAAGCTTGACATACGAAGTTTTTTTTTTACCACGGTTAGATTACTCCAGAATTCTCACTTCTTTAAGTTAGCATATTAATTTCCAAAATTATTAAATGTCTATGCCTATATCTATGAAGTTTGAAATATAACTGGTTAAACTTGTTTTATAGTTATATTCAATCATAACACATCATCAAATTTGAAATAATATATTTGTTTAACAATTATATTATTTGTATCTAACACCAATTTGTTTTTTATTGTGTGGTTTAGCAAACAGTTTCCAATAAGGTTGCAAAATATATATTGGAATTTTTATTTTCATAAATTTCATTTGATTACATCATGCCATAAATAGCAGTACACTTTTAAAATATAAATTAATAGCAATGTATTTATAAACTTATGATATTTACAAAAAATAAGGTAAATATATATTTATCAAAATATCTAAATAATTGATTAAAATATAACATTACTTTTTACTTTAAACTTAGCCATATTTGGTACTTGTCTGAATGTCACATATTTCAATCTTCTTCGTAGTATCAATCCGGTGGATTGGTTTGCAGCAACAGAATCTTGCATCTCGATCTCCATTCCTCTCGGTCCTCCGCAACCCTTTTCAGCTCAACATAAGCGCTACAATTCATGTCCTCGAATACTTGCTGTAAATACTCCCGTCTAGGGTGCCCTCTACAGTTTCTACCCTCAACCATCCCCTCCACAATATCGTGAAGAAGACCATCGTGTCGCATGATGTGACCAATCCATCGGGCTCGCCTCTCTGAGATGGTTCTTATTAGGTGCCTATCTTCCTTGATTATCCTGAGAACCTCATTGTTCGTGACGTGGTCTCTCTAGGAAATTCCCAGGATTCTTCTGTACGACCACATCTCAAAGGCCTCTAGTCTTTTTTTATCACTTTCAGATAAGCACCATGTCTCACAGCCGTACATTAAGATGCTCCAAACAAGTGTTTTGACAAGTTGCTTGCGGAGCCCTAAAGTAATATTCTTTGACTCAAGAATTTTGGCTTTTTTATTGAAAGCTAGCCTTGCTTGATGTATTCGACTGTTGACTTCTCTTTTTGTTCTGCCATCCCAGGTGATCGTACTTCCAAGGTATACAAATTCTTTTGCATCTTTTAGGGCTACTCCTAGCATTGATATGTTAATTTTCTGCTGCTCACTGCGGCTTACTCTCATGACTTTGGTTTTTGTGCTGTTTATCTTCATATTGTAGTTGGAATTAAATATGTTTTCCATGGATGTCAGCGCTTCAGTGAGTTCATCTTCAGTTTCAATCAGAGCAATGTCGTCAGCAAACCTTATCATATCAATCTTTTGGCCATGTATTTTAACCCCCTCTCTATGCCCCATTTTTTCCCTGATGTTATTAATTGCATTTTGTATGTATACGTTGAAGAGTACAGGCGACAGAGAGCATCCTTGTCTCACCCCTTGACGTATTTTTGCGTCCTTTTGGACATTTCCGAGTGATATTATGGCAGCTTCTTCTTTGTAAAGTGAAAATATGAGTCTTCTTTCCTTGTATTTGACTCCAATTTCTTTCATTACATCGAAGAGCTTCTCCCAATCTACTTTATCAAATGCTTTTTCAATGTCCACAAAGGCAATATATGTATCTTGGTTCACTTTTATCCTCTTTTCCAAGATCATACGCAGGGATAAGATTGCTTCTCTGGTTCCCATTCTTTTTCTGAATCCAAATTTCAATAAAATCATCATAATTGAAAACATTCTTTATTTTATAATTTATCTTTTTTTTGCTCAACCCCTGTCCACGCACTGCTGAGTGAAAGTCTCCTTCATTAATTAAGCAATATTTATGTTTTTTTAGTCTTCTTTAACTATTTGTCTGCTATCATCTGCCCATCGTGCCGGTTTGCAGTCTATGTTTTTACTTTCGATTCTCTATCGACACACCATAGCGTTTCTCCCCTACCTGCAATCTTCTTGTCTGAATACATGGCCGGCTCATTCCTATTTTCTTTACCCAACTTCAAAAACGATTGGTTATGGACTGTTAATTTATCAGCAAACCTACACGTAAAGCTGTAGAAATTTGAAAGTTGTTCGTATCTGTAACATACGCAATACGCTTTGAGTCTGTTTGATGCAGCTTTCGATTTTTTGGACACTATTTGCCCGTGTATCACTAATATTTGAAGTCCTTAGGTGATTAAGTTATTGTACAAAAGTAACTATTGTTATTTCAGGTGTGGAACTACAAACAGAGGCGATGCATCTTCACCCTCTTGGGGCATCTCGACTACATCAGGACCACAGTGTTCCATCACGAATATCCCTGGATTCTCAGCGCATCTGATGACCAGGTCTGCCAATTGAATACATCTTCATTATCTCCTAAATGGAGTGTGGTTGCACAAAATACTGCCTTTTTTTCAATCTATTTTAAATATTATTTATATTCTTTACATATATTTTTTTACCCCATTCACTCAAACTACATAGAATTCGCCATCCCTCGTCTAATTAATGCGACTCCAGATCGCAGAATTGTCATTGGGATGCTTGGTGGATGGAGGAGGAGCAGGTCGCCAAAGCAAAGAACTCGTCAAGAACCACATTGACATTTATTTTATGTAGAACGAATGACTAAATTTGGTCTTCTGCCCAGGACACAAAAGATGCTGTTTAATTGACAGCGTCTGGGCAGAGACTGACGGGTGGTAGCAGTGAGAGTCATTGCGCCCGAATACTCACAGTGGCCATCTATGAAACTAGCCGCTCCACATGACAGGGCCGGCTTTCAAAATAAAATAAACAAAATGGCGCATGCACATCGCGTCTTATAACTACTTAAATCTAAAAGTTAGACTTACGTTTTTATATGTGCGTATCAGATGAGCAAACAAAAATAAGAATCAAAAGATTGCATATTGAGGCTTTTTTGGCACCAGCCTAAAAGGGTTATATCAAGTTGGTATCGAGTTTATCTGTGGCTGGAAGAAGTGCTTACACCAAAGAAAAAAAAATTGGGTTAATTTTTGAAGCCTACGAAGAACATAGTTATTTCGTATATGTCATCGTGGTAAGCTTTGGAATGCTCGTCCAGCATTTGTTTTTTATCAATACAATGTGAATTTTTTCTGAAATAACGTTATTAAATATTGTTTAATATTGCAGACTATCCGCATATGGAACTGGCAGTCCCGACACTGCATCTGCGTGCTGACCGGCCACAACCACTATGTGATGTGTGCGACCTTCCACCCCAGCGAGGACCTGGTGGTGTCCGCCTCTTTGGATCAGAGTGTGCGCGTGTGGGGCGTGTCCGGCCTGCGCAAGAAGAACGTTGCCCCCGGCCCCACTGGACTTCACGATCATCTGCGCAATCCACAGGCCACAGATCTCTTTGGACAGGTAACTATTATACTATATATATTGATATCCTCCTCTTCCATTTATGACATCGGTTTACTGGATGAAGGATGCAGGATCAGGTTTACAATATAAACACTTGTTTCACATATTATTTGTTTATTGTCACAAACGTCGCCCGCCACAGCGAACGCACAGGACGCGCGAACTGTGACGGGCGCGTGTCAAACTTCAACTGCCGGCCCACGGCGCGATCTCACATCTCCACGGTACCAACTGCCAATACGACAGTCCTACCAACCGGCAATAGGCCAACTGTCATAACAATTATTTTTGGCGTATGCAAACATTCGATGTAGATGTCACGCAAGCGAACCAAAATAATAGACAAAAGATCGCTTGTTGAGGCTTTACGGCATCGGCCTTAAGGAGCTATATCAAGCTGATATCAATCGCTACCCTTTCAAAGACAGAAAACCGCGACAAACGATCTTAACCCAAGCTTAAGCTCGCTCACTGACACGCTACATATGAGAACCAGAAAAATACAAATATATAAAAATAAAAGACATAGCAAGAAAACACAAACATATTAAAAAAAGACAGAGCAAGCAAAAATACAAAGAGAATTCATCCACATCACATTCGGCGGATTGTACTCCCGTGTCACTCAAAATTTCGCTGATTACAAACACTCTTATCACCGTTGACATCATTTGTTAACTACGCCATTGGCTTTACGAATGACGCAATTTTGACGGCTGGCGTGGTTTCCACGCGGTCCTTCTGCGCCGTTCGCAATGTCTCTCGCCGGCGCTCGAGGATGATGATGCTCTTCTTCGTCTGGATGAACCCACGTGGTGGTCTTCTGGATCCTCTGCGCTCCAGCATGATGGCGCCTGGAGATTCAGGGTCTCGGCCAACTCACGTGATTGTCCGCGAAACTCCCCTCCTCCAAGCATGAGGTCATCTTGAGGTTCCGGTTCCGGACTAACCTGCTCGGTTATCCGCGATACCGCCTCCAAGCATGAGGTCATCTTGAGGTTCCGGAACAACCTACTCGGTTTCCGGCGCCAGACTAACCATCCCGGTTATCTGCGATTCAGTTTCCAGCCCAATCCACGCAGCCGCCTCGCAACACCTTTTCCACTCCAGCATGGCGACATCTAGAGGTTCAGGTCCTGGCTCCACCCACGCGATTTCTTCTAAGCATATCCCAGCATCAAATCACGACCCCCCGGACCAGTGTTAGTAACGCGGTACGGCGTTTGACGCTCGCCGCCATCTTGGTTTCCTAAGAAACAGCAAGAAAAAACACAAATATAGAAAGAAAAAAGGAAACAGCAAGAAAAAAACACAAACATAAAAATTAAAGACGGCATAAAAAACAAAAAAACACAAAGAGAATTTATCCACATCACACTTGGCGGGTTGTACTACCGCGTCACTCAAAATGTGACTGATCACAAACACCATTAGCACTTTTTACATCACTTGTTTACTACGGAACTGGCTTTACGAATGACGCCATTTTTGACGGCTGGCGTGGTTTCCGCGCGGTCCGCAATGTCTCTCGTTGGCGCTCGAGGGTGATGATGCTCTTCTTTATCTTGATGAACCCACGTGGTGGTCTTCTGGCTCCTCTGCGCTCCAGCATGACGGGCGCCTGGAGATTCAGGGTCTCGGCCAACTCAAGTGATTGTCCGCGAAACTCTCCTCCTCCAAGCATGAGGTCATCTTGAGGTTCCGGTTCGGACTAACCTGCTCGGTTATCCGCGATACCGCCTCCAAGCATGAGGTCATCTTGAGGTTCGGACTAACCTATTGGGTTTCCGGCTCCAGACTAACCATCCCGGTTATCTGCGATTCAGTTTCGGCCCAATCCACGCGGCCGCCTCGCGACACCTTTTCCACTCCAGCATGGCGACATCTAGAGGTTCAGGTCCTGGCTCCACCCACGCGATTTCGTCAAAACATATCCCTTCATCAAATCACGATCCCCGGCCCAGTGTTGGTAGCGGGGCACGGCGTCTACGCGCGCCGCCATCTTGGTTTCTGTGATGCCTTCCTGCTTGGCTTGGTGACGCCATTTTGAAAGCGTGACTTCGCTGGGCTTCTATGTAACTCCCAGGGCGATGTGGCTTCTCGTATGCTCAGAAAAGCGAACCTGATCTCTGCATCCCTCAGTTGTGAAGATGGGCGCCACTCGGGTCTCTCTCCCGAGATGCCTGCGATGATCCGCAAGGCCGTGGATTCGCGGAACAATGCATAGTTCCGATGCCTCACGCGTTGGGCGACAATTGATATCCTCCTCTTCCATTTATGACATCTATTAACTGGATGAAGGATGCAGGATCAGGTTCACATTATAAACAACTTGTTTCTGTTTCACGATACATGTTTATTGTCACAAACGTCGCCCGCCACAGCGAACGCACAGGACGCACGCACTGTGACGGGCGCGTGTTAAACTTCAACTGCCGGCCCACGGCGCGATCTCACATCTCCACGGTACCAACTGCCAATACGACAGTCCTACCAACCAGCAATAGGCCAACTGTCATAACAATTATTTTGACGTATGCAAACACCGCTTAACATTCGATGTAGATGTCACGCAAGCGAACCAAAATAATAGACAAAAGATCGCTTGTCGAGGCTTTACGGCATCGGCCTTAAGGAGCAAGCTGATATCAATATATAATTGTGTCGGAAACAACAGGGTCAGATCCTGTTTTCCCAGAAGTGGGCGACGTCGATGGCGTTTCTTCTGGCCATCATCAGGTCTTCCTGGGTGCAGCTATTCGGGCACAGCGCACACTCCAGAAGGTGTGACAGGGTCTGCTCCACGCCGCAGTCACATTCAGTCGGTCCGCTGTAGCGGACTATTATACTGATATGAGGACATTCCAGCTGCTCAGCGAAGAAGGTTGAACAATGCAGGAACACACCAGGTTGAAGGAGCTTAACCCTCCAAGGACGAGCATGATATGGTCACAGTGATTACTTTGTGTACTTACCCATACTCTACTTGATCATCACTCAATTTTAGTTTAGAAGGTTCTCTACCACAGTTATCCTGCAGCTGCGGTAGCGAAAAGAAGTAAAAAATACCTTGTTTTTTGTATAATTGTTTTCATCAAAATGGATGTTTCACTTGTTTTTCATCATCAAATTTTACTATATGCGACCCTGTAAAGATGACCGTGACCATACAGTAATGTATACGTGTTATTCAAAATAAATATACATTCTGTATAGTTAGTTATTTTGATGAAATGAATTTTTGCGATCGTAATTTTTAGATTGAGCCGTGTGTGACTAATTGTTATTTTTCTGCGATATTTTGACAGTTCCTCAACACTGAAAATGACTCCAGCAATGATAGTCGAAATATCAGAGAGAAGAAAAAAAATTGACTTAATAGGCTCAGAGCAAAAATCACAATACCAAATCTTGCTCTGAAACAGCTACTAAATTATGTAAATACTTCTATAAATTTTTTATTTTCTTTACTTACTGTCCGCTGTTGGATTTGTATGAACTTGTGTTTCTTACATAGAGTTTTCTAGGTTCCACTTGTTATCCAATTGATAAATTGACTAGCACAAACCCAATTGAACTGACCAATATATATATATATATATATATATAATAGTAATTAAAAAGGAGAGTAATGTTTTGATGCATGTTGCAGGCCGATGCCGTGGTCAAGCACGTGCTGGAGGGCCACGACCGCGGTGTCAACTGGGCTTGCTTCCATCCCTCGCTGCCACTGATCGCCTCGGCCGCTGACGACAGACAAGTCAAGCTGTGGAGGATGAATGACTCCAAGGTATGATTGTCATCGCAAGTATCGATACGTGGAGAACCACGACCTGTGTTATGTGATCTGTGAAATGTTGAATTTATTAAGTAAACGTATTAGTCACTCGCCTTAGCATAGTGAGCATATTCGGGGTTCATTTTGGGTGGCCCCCATACCTGAAAAGATAAGGGAAAACCGCCTAAGATGGTATGGGCATATGACACGGAGAAATGAGGACCACATGGTGAAGAAAGCCCTCAACATACTATCACGGAGGAGAAGAAGACCTGGAAGACCACAGACAACCTGGACTGCAACTGTAGACAAGAATCTGAAGACTCTGGGCTTGACCGAGAATGCAGCGCAGGATAGGCAGACATGGTGAATGTGCACAAGGAGAGCCGACCCCAGATGATTTATTTTTAAAATATGTATCTATTAAAAAATATGGCAGATTGGGTATTGGGTATTATGCACAGAAATACCCCACACATCGGGAGTCAACTTTCGAAAGAATAACCAAGTCTCTCTTTCTTATCCATCGATCATTTATTGACGTAGAAAAATAAGAATTTCTTAGAGTTTCATTTCATACAGGCGCTAATACTTAACATGGAATATTAAGAGTTCGTAAATAGGTTTATCCTCTCTTCTTGTGATGCTTGTCCGTGTTGTTCTATCACATAACAGATGGTGAGGCATTTTCCGATGGAGTGCATCATCCATGAGAACAAGTGTTCTGTGTTGTGGCCTGGGAGTGACAGTGATTAAAAAAAAGATTGGGTATTGCACAACCCATCCAATCCTGCAGAAATAAAATAATTAAAAATATATTACTAGTATCTAAAGTAAGTTCATCCAGTGTCTGCCCTTGTATTCTTTCTCTGTGTTGAATTTTTAATAAGAATAATAATCCAGTGTAAATGGTATTGTTAGTAACAATTTGATGATATGTGTTTGATCATTTTGCAGGCCTGGGAGGTGGACACCTGCCGTGGTCACTACAACAACGTGTCGTGTGTACTCTTCCACGCTCGCCAAGAGCTGATCATCTCCAACGCTGAGGACAAGTCCATCAGAGTCTGGGACATGACTAAGCGCTTGTGCCTCAACACATTCAGGAGAGAACATGACAGGTACATACTTCAAATATAACTTCATGCTTTCCTTTAATGATTATTTAATAAAATTTGAGGTTTATATTGGTTTTATTGAATTATTTTATATTTCAAATTTAAATGGATTATTTTTTTATAAACACATACAGAAGAGCACCAGTAGAGGGTTATGGAATAATGTGTAGTGTGGTTGTGTATGTGTTCAGAATTTTCATAGTGATTATAATTATTAATCTGAGCTTTACCACATAAATTGATTTAAATTTGCAAAAAAAATCTGCTTGTAATTTACAATTCCCTGGGTGGCATAGTCCAGTGTAAAAGCGTTTGTTTGTCATTCACACGCCGTTAGTTCAAGACTAAAACAAGCTTGATTTAAAAAAATGATTAAATCAAAGTTAAGCTCTATACATGCCCGTTGGTAGGGTTGGGCCGCCCTTTAATGACAAAAAAAATTATCCAGGCCTTGAGAACGTTAAACTCATCATTCGATTTCCCTAAAAAAATGCTGAGTATTGAACACTCAAATATTTCAATGCAAGTCTATGGAAGATCGCAGGCTCTTGCTCGGAAGGCTCCGGGGAATTATTATGTTCCCATGTGGACTTCCGGTATACAGGTGTTCTAGGACATAGCATACATAATTTGAGCGTTCAGAACTGCGAAATGGCAATTTGCAGTGTAAAAATAAAAAAATATAAATAACAATTGACCTAAAAAGTAGACATAAACACATAATCATATTTTTTCGTTATTTTGTCTTGGTTTTATTTACCTTTTTCACTTCTGTCTCTATTCAGTATTATATTGCTTGTTATTTTATCTTATATTTGCAATATCTCTGTATTCTTTTGTATATATATAATCGTGGCGGAAACAACAGGGTCAGATCCTGTCTGCCCAGAAGTGGGCGACGTCGATGGCGTTACTTCTGGCCATCATCAGGTCTTCCTGGGTGCAGCTATTCGGGCACAGCGCACACTCCAGAAGGTGTGACAGGGTCTGCTCCGCGCCGCAGTCACATTCAGTCGGTCCGCTGTAAAACTGCCAGGCCCTCATTTGTGTCCTCGTCTTGCACACTCCTTTTGTGTAACCTATTGACATCAGCATGATATAGTCCTTGCTTACGGTTACCGAAAACCTCGATAGACAATCTTTCGTCTTAATTTTTGTCGCTCGCCACACCTTTATGTATGGCTGCATCGGGACTAGTTACATAATTTTGCCACGGATGGTGCTGGTGACAGCGAGCGAAACCGGCGCGGTTTTTCCCGGTAGTCAGTCGGTCCCCAGCCTTAAGCGTGACAAGGTCAGCGTTGCGGCCAGCGGTATGTTTCCGCTTGGCCCAAAGCTTGTAATGTTTTTAAGTAAATAAAATCAGTGTGCTTCAAAAAGAAAGTCTTTGTCAGCTGACCTGCTCCTCATCCTGCCCCTCGCGACGTAATAACGCCACTCTTTTTGAGAGACGAGGATGTTACTATGTATTAATGTCAATACATAAAAAATAATATCGGCAGTTATCGTCGAGTGCCATGAACGCCGCAAATTTGAAACTAACCTTAAATGATTTGATTGTCAGATTCTGGGTGCTGACGGCGCACCCCACGCTGAACATCTTCGCGGCCGGCCACGACACCGGCATGATCCTGTTCAAGCTGGAGCGCGAGCGCCCCGCCTACTCCGTGCACGCCAACCTGCTGTACTACATCAAGGACAAGGCGCTGCGCCGCCTGGACCTGACCACCTCGGTGGACAGCACCATCATGCAGATCAGGAACAGCGGCAGGACCGCGGCCTACAGGTAACCTAACCCAACGTCTGATAGACTTGATATTGTGGCTTTTGGGTTTAGCCGTGTGTGGTGAATTTCTTCTATCCGATATTTCGACCGCCATTGCAGGGGTCTTCTTCAGGGTTGATGACTTTGTTGACAACAGGTGGTCGAAATATCAGATTCACCACACACGGCTAAACCCAAAAGCCAGAATATCAAATCTGGCCGTGAAAACCTAAGAAGTTATTCTGATGGACTTGTCCTCTAAATTTTGCCCGCGAGCATAGCTTAGTGGTTAAAGCGTTTGCTTGCCAAACCGAAGGTCATGGGTTCGATCCTTGATAGAGATTAAAAAATACATATTTTCAATTGATTTCTAAGCCCTATAAATACTGCCGGTTGGTGTGAATTTGATCCCTCAGCCGTAAAATGCCAGTCATTGCCTATTAATCAAAATTGGCGGTAGACTAAAGTCGTCCCGTGAAGACCACCCATTTATAGTAAATTCCTATAATAATGAGAGTGATGCGTGAATGTAGGACTGTAGTCTATGAAGTTGGCGAATGAACATTTTACATACAGCGCTTATCCATATGTAGAATGGTAAGGGTTATATAATCCACAGATGAAACTTCAGAATCGCTAGCACCGTTTGTCGGTATTCTCCTGTATATGTTTAAATTAAAACAAAGTAATTTTTCCCATGTTTGCCCCAAATAACTAATATTTATTTTTAATAAATAAACTAATAAGTTATTTTAAGTATTTTTACTTTTATATAAGTAAATATAATTTATTTATTAGAATTTGGGCTTACAGGTGTTCTGAGATTGAGAGAGAGCATAGAGAATCTGAGATTGCAGAATTGGCAAACTGCAGTTTGCAGTATGCATGTGCTCCTAATATAGTTGCTGAAACTTTGAAAAGAATGGCCGGTTCTATAAATGAAAGACTCCATTGTAAATGATGTTTCAATATTTTTCCAGCATGTCTTATAACCAAGCCGAGTCCTGCATCCTGCTCACTCATCGGCCGCAAAACGGTGGCGCGGAGAAGTATTACTACGAGCTGTACAATGTTCCCCGGACCACAGACGGGTCCACGCCCAGCACCACTGAGGAACCACGCCTCGGTTCAGCGGTCACCGCGCTGTGGGTCGCTAGGAACAGATTCGCAACCCTCGATAGGAACAACCAGGTGAAGCCTATACTTGGAATGTTACAGCACGATTCCTATGACAGTTTGACAAATTTCTTAAAATGCAAACTTGTTAAGAAGTTCATTGATTTATTTATTATTTCAACATATAGGAGGGCAACCATTTTTGACGATTAAATTTTTATTTTTTCTTGCTTAAATTATTAGTAAATATATTCAAGAATATGTTAAAAATAATTGGAGTGATATTTGAAGTCCTTCATACATTAAGAATGTAAATCGGAGGACGCGACTGTTTATAAATCGAAAGAAAAAAGAAAATCTAAAAAAGATGAAGTTTAATACTCTTTATTAAATTTATCTATTACTTGAACGTAATATTTATGAAAATAAAAATATTTTAAAATGTTCCTTTTTAAGAAAAACAATGAGAAAAAATTACCAAAAAAGCATTCAATTCTTCATATTTGTAAGTTAATCAAGTGTCAACTAATAAACTACATAACAGACTTGCCAAGAGAAAGCTGCACATTACCTGGAGCGACTTGGTGTTAGAGCACTGCGACACACCTAAATACCTAGGGGCAAGCTGGATAGGACCCTCACTTATCAGAAACACTGTCAGTCTGTTAAGCAAAAGGTGTCCACCAGAAACAACCTACTCCGAAAAGTGGCAGGTACGAAGTGGGGAGCCCAACCAAACCTGATCCGCACAAGTGCTCTAGCTGTCTGTTTCTCTGCTGGCGAGTATGCTGCGCCAGTATGGGCGAGGTCTGCCCATACCAAGAAAGTGGATATTGCTCGGAATGAAGCGTGCCGGGTGGTTACGGGGTGCCTAAAACCTACCCCAATATCAAAGCTATATCAACTCTCGGGCATTGCCCCACCAAACATACGGCGAGAAGTTACTACCAAGAAGGAACTCACCAAAGCAACCCACGACGCACTCCACCCTATGTTTGGGTACCAAAAGATAACTACACGGCTCAAATCAAGAAGAAGTTTCCTACAGTCGACAACGGAACTGGAGATACCTGAGGCCACCCTGCGGCTGAACATGTGGAGAAGCGCAACTGAGGGGAATACTTGGATTGCCCCGAAAGAGGACCTAGCCCCTGGACATGACCAAGGGTGGAATATATGGAGGTCCCTTAACAGACTTCGGACCGGAGTATGCAAGACGAGGACACAAATGAGGGCCTGACAGTTTTACAGCGGACCGACTGAATGTGACTGCGGCGTGGAGCAGACCCTGTCACACCTTCTGGAGTGTGCGCTGTGCCCGAGTGGCTGCACCCAGGAAGACCTGATGATGGCCAGAAGTAACGCCATCGACGTCGCCCACTTCTGGGCAGACAGGATCTGACCCTGTTGTTTCCGACACGATTATATATATATAACTACATTACTATACATTGTAACTATATCACTTTGAGGTTAATTTTCTGACCCCTATCTTGCACGCCAACTGTACATGATAATTTCAGAACACCATGTATATCAGCTTATAACTAGGACAATATGGGAGAAAAAATCTTATAATATTTGATTATGTAGCTCATAATATACATAAAAAGACCTCTAAGATGTAATCACTCTTCATTATTCCTTTCCCTCGGAAAAAAAAATCTCAAAAAATTGGTTGTCTCCTTAAATTGTATATTCGTTATATATTAATCCTGATTTTTTTATTATAGTTGGTGATCAAGAATTTGAAGAACGAGGTGACCAAGAAGGTGCAGACTCCTCCGTGTGATGAGATCTTCTATGCGGGCACCGGCATGTTGCTGCTCCGCGATCCCGAGAACTTGACACTCTTCGATGTGCAGCAGAAGCGAACCATGGCCCAGGTAAACCACGCTTCTTATCAAATTGCTACATGCATATAAATCTACAGCTTATATCATCTTTATGGCATTACTCTCATTAGTATTGGAAAAAATGAAAGGCAGACGCTCCTAGCGTTTAATCTGTTGTTATAAGTACCGTGTCCAAGCATTAGCTGGGTAGACCAGTGAGCAAGCTTTATCCACTTAACAGTGAGTGTAAAATTAATATCTGAGAAGAACAGAAAGGTAGTTCTACCTTTGTGGGAAGATGACTGTAGCTTTTGCCGTGCGTCAGGGCATCAGCACAAGGCGTTATGTTTTTGGAAGTAGCGTTCGGTTGGAGTACAATGTCTCCGATCCTGACACACGACCAAAACGAAGGTGGTATAAAGCAGCACGTCGCTGCACCTCTAAATCCATAGGCGCAATAGTTTTTTGTATACTTAGTGATGGAGGATTTGTTCTGTTATTGAATATTGTATTTTAATCTTCTTTCTTCGTAGTATCAATCCGGTGTATTGGTTTGTAGCAACAGAATGTTGCATCTTGATCTCCATTCCTCTCGCTCCTCCGCAACCCTCTTCAGCGCAGCATAAGAGCTACAACTCGTGTCCTCGAACGCTTGTTGCAAATACTCCCGTCTAGGGCGCCCTCTACAGTTTCTACACTCAACCATCCCTTCCACATTGTCGTGAAAAAAACCATCGTGGCGCATGATGTGACCGATCCATCGGGCTCGCCTCTCTGAGACGGTTCTTATTGGGTGCCTATCTTCCTTGATTATCCTGAGAACCTCATAGTTCATGACGTGGTCTCTCCAGTATTGTAATATTTGCAGGTCAAGACAGCCAAGTGCCGCTATGTGATCTGGTCCGCCAACATGGCGCTGGTGGCGCTGCTGGGCAAGAACACGGTGACCGTCTGCAGCCGCAAGCTGGAGGCGCTCTGCTCGGTGCACGAGAACACGAGCGTCAAGTCCGGCGCCTGGGACGACTCCGGCCAGGTCTTCGTGTACACCACCAGCAACCACATCAAGTACACCTGCTCCAACGGGTGAGACACCACACAATCAACATTCCACACGCATCATTGGTTAACCTGTAAAATGGCAAAGCATTATTGAATACACAAATGAGATTTCTTCAGCACCATCTGTTGGTATTCTAATGTATTTGTTTACATAAAAATATAATATATGACAATATCTTATAGATTACAGAAGTGAAGATTGTTTGTATCCTCAATTCTTAGTATCCTTACCACAAGTTACTGCGTTTTATGAATGAACTGTTTCTATATATTAACTAGTGTTGTATTTACATGATTCAGGTTAGTTCTTTGAAATCAATTAGGTTCTTAGTTAGAGGAGAAGGCTTTCAAGATCACTATCGGCTGTGTCGAGTTTCTCATGAACTAGCACTGCTGCCAGTTGCCACTGTCAACATAGGTTGTCCCGTGACATCTCTGAACATAAAAAGTATGTAACAACACTATTTATCTGAAATGTTATGTGAAAATTTGTAGTCAATTCATCAATTACTTTCCAAGATTATCGACCGCAAACATACATTTTTATATATACCTGTATATAGATATGTTTCACTGCAAAAAATCTAATGTTGATATATTTGTGATTGCAGTGACCACGGCATCATCCGCACGCTGAACCTGCCGGTGTACGTGACGCGCGTGAAGGGCTCGCAGGCCTTCTGCCTAGATCGCGAGTGCCGCCCGCTGGTGCTGAAGATCGACCCCACGGAGTACAAGTTCAAGCTCGCGCTCATCAACCGCCAGTATGACCAGGTGCTCACCATGGTGCGCACCGCCAAGCTGGTCGGCCAGTCCATCATCGCCTATCTGCAGCAGAAGGGTTAGTGACTAACACTTCCGCCTAATATCTAGCAACATCAAGGGCCCGTGTGCTGCCCAGCATTATGTCTTGTGATGTGTAGATAGTCGGGCACATGGGGAAGGATCATAGGTGTGAGACTGACCAACACTCACTGGGGAGCCCAACCACTCATTCTTCATATCTCAGCCTTAGCACTTTGTTTCTCAGCCGGAGAATATGCGGCACCAGTGTGGGGTCATTCAGCCCACTGTAATCAAATGGATACTGCCCTGAATGATGCATGCAGAGTCGTCACAGGCTGCCTCAAACCAACATCCATTTCTAAACTATACCCCTTGGCTGGTATCGCACACCAAACATAAAACACAAAGTCATATGCGCCGAAGAAGGCCGTAAGGCAATCAACCAACCGTCCCACTGCTTGTATAATCAGATGGGTGTTGGGGGTTATACAAGCAGTGAAACGGTTGGTTGATTGCCTTAGGCATTTCTTTGGCGCATATGACTTTGCGTCTTATATTTGGTGGTGCAATACCAGCCAAGGGGTGCAGACTCCTCCGTGTGATGAGATCTTTGATAAGATAGCTTTGAAATAGATGTTGGTTTGAGGCAGTCTGTGACAACTCTGCATGCATCATTCAGGGCAGTGTCTATTTGATAAAAATGGGCTGATCAACCCCATTCTGGTGCCATATATTCTCCGGCTGAGAAACAAAGTGCTAAGGCTGAGGTATGAAGAATAAATGGTTGGGCTCCCCGGGGAATATTGGTCACTTATGGGTTTATGCGTTTTTGCAATATGCGTTGTTATAGATAGGATTGACAGTAAGAAGGGTCTGTTGATCATCTGCCTGAACGATCCTTTCAAATGAAGGAATTGTGTATACTATATTTATTGTGAAATACAATATCATTAACTTTTTTGTTTTTGTTGACAAAACAGCGATTAAAATTATTCGAAATATCATTTATTAATTTAAAAATTGACTTTTTAAATAATATAATATTCAAAGTACGTGATATCACAAATTTTGTTGGTCTGATGTTTAGGTTATCCCGAAGTGGCTCTGCACTTTGTCAAGGACGAGAAGACCCGCTTCACCCTGGCGCTGGAGTGCGGCAACATCGAGGCTGCGCTGGAGGCGGCCAAGTCCATCGACAGCGCCCCGTGCTGGGACCGCTTGGCTAAAGCTGCTCTGGCGCAGGGCAACCACCAGGTACACCTGACCTTACATTTATTACTATTGTCACGATATTTGGTAGGAAGTTTTTAAATATTCAGGATAAATCAATTTATTATAGCTATTTACAGAGTTGAGATGTAAATAGTAAATAAATAAATAAATTTTGCAAATCATCATCATCAAATATCTTCTTAAGTTTCCACGGCCAGATTTGATATTGAGACTTGGGTTTAGCCGTGTGTGGCGAATTACTTCGTACCAATATTTCAAATATTGAGCGGTCGAAATATTGGAAAGAAGTAATTCGCCACATATGGCTAAACCCAAAAGCCACAATATCATCATCATTAGCCTGTATCCGTCCACTGCTGAACGTAAGCCTTCCGCATGAGTCTCCGGCCAATTTTGCATATAAGTATAGTCAAAAGTATAAAAAAAATGCAGTGTAGTTGAGCAAGTAATTAAAGAAAATTGAAAACAGTAAATATAAATATTCATTTGCAACATATATTATTTTTATATTTCTTCTTCGTAGTAGCAATCAAATCCGGTGGATTGGTTTGCAGCAAAGAAATCTTGCATCTCGATCTCCTCTCTTCTCGATTTTCTGCAACCCCCCTTAGCTCTGCAGAAGAGCTGCAACTCATGTCCTCTAACACTTGCAGCTAATACTCCCGTCTAGGGCGCCTGCAGTTTCTACCCTCAACTATCCCGTCCACAATGTCATGAAGAAGACCATCGTGGCGCATTATGTGACCGATCCATCGGGATGCTACTGTCTGTTAAATAATGAAAGAAGAGGTGGTGTGGACAATGGACATATTTTTTAGATGTCACAAGACAACATCTACTACAGATGTCCCCGAGCATTTAATGTTTATTCCAAGTAAATTTTAGGAGAGGGAGATTATCAATATCGCATTTTGTTGGAAATCGGTGAATTAACTATCCAAAAACAGTTAAAAAGTTACAGAGACCAAATGTAAGTAGTGTCAATATTTACAAACCTGATATATATTTTTTTGATTTATTAAAGCAAATATAAAAGAATACAGTTGAAGATTTTGGTGACAATAAATACATTCCTTTTTTTTTCTTTTTTTTTTGTAAAATTTGCTTACCATGCCACTTAAAGATGAATCTTGTGTGTGGTGGTATGTCCTATTTTTTGGTGTGTGTTTTCTCCAGTTTATATTGCAACATTTTTTTAATTATGCGTGCGAAATAGAAAAAAAAAGTGATTTTACCAACCTTCTAAAGCTGATCACCCCCTAAATTGGTGAATGCTGTCATTCCAGATTGTGGAGATGTGCTACCAGCGAACCAAGAACTTTGAGAAGCTCTCGTTCCTGTACCTGGTTACTGGCAACCTGGACAAGCTCAAGAAGATGATGAAGATCGCCGAGATCCGCAAGGACTCTTCTGCGCAGTTCCAGGCGGCGCTGCAGCTCGGGGATCCCAAGGAGAGGGTCAGGATCCTCAACAACTGTGGACAGGTAAACAGACAATACTTAGTGTGCAGGTCACTGAGAGCAGCAGCAAATACCCCAGCGTGTCGGGCTGTAGTCTATGACGTTGGCGGTTCATTACTCAACATGCAGCGATTTGCCATATGTAGCATGGTTAGCGACAAATATTCCACAGATGAGACTTCTGTATCACTATTACCATCTGTCAGTATTCTCTTGTATGTCTTGTATGTATCTATGTAAAAAAAAACTTCTTTCTTATCTTAGTAACGCACTAGTATTACTTCCATTCTTTTGTACAGCTGAGAATCCTGGTGTTTTATCACAGGCGAATGCAGCCTTATAATAGGTTTCTTCTTTGTATCAGCGATGTCCAATTGTTTCTGCCCAATATCTATCAACATGGATGTCCCGTGTGGTGCCCAGCAATAGGTCTTGATGTGCAGCTAGTCGGGCACATGGGGCAGGATCTTAAGTGTGAGGTGGTCTGCAGGTCTCCACAGTCCCACAACAGTGACTCTCCCTGCTGAAACATTCCCCACCGCTCAAGGTTGTCCTTTCTTCTACCAACTTCGGTTCTTAATCTGTTCAGGGATTTAAGATATCAATTATTTACGTAAATTCTCTGGGATCATGCTATATACTTTATATATTTTTTCTTGTAACATTTCAGAAAGTCTTGGCCTATCTCACCGCCATCACTCACAACTTCCCTGAGGAGGCCGAGGAGATAAAAGCGACCCTGGAGGTGCCAGAAGACAAATTGCCGACAGTTTTGCCAGACGCCAAGTTCATCCGACCTCCACTGCCGGTCTACCGCTGCCAGGCCAACTGGCCTCTTCTGACAGTCTCAAGGTTAGGACACATCATCATTTCCAAGTCCATAAAAATCACGAGCCGTCACCTCAAAGCTCTGTCAGCGCCTTGGTCCTCGCTTCATCCCATTTCAGCTCTGCCTCTTGTAGTTCCGCTAGAATAGTAGTACAATCTTCAAATAGTTCCCGTGGCCCTTCCAGGATAACACGAGCCCGGAGGCTTTAAAAATGGCAGCTGTAGTTAATGCTCTCCATCGGCATCCACTGTACACGTCATGTTGGCTGACCCACCAGCCGGTGTATAATCTCGCCGCATCCAGTGTGCCGGATAGTGACCGGATTGGGTCCCACTGCTTGCGTGCGGGGAGTACTGGGGGTCCTCCACCTCGCTGCCCTCCACTGCACTAGGCCTGACCCGGAGCCGCGAGGACTGTGTGCTTATCTCGCCGACTCCTACCCTCTTACCCTATCCAATTCCATAAAAACACAAAAAAAAAACCATGCCAATGAACACAAATAGAAATGAGTCCTTACAGCATAACACAAACCCCACGTGCCGGTCCTCTGTCAACTACTGCAACATCAGAGGGCTGCACGCTAACATCAACGCAGTACACCACCACCTACAAAATTCCCGCCCTCACCTCCTTTTCCTCACAGAAACACAGATAGCCACACCTGCTGACCATAGTTACCTCAACTGTCCGCAATATACTTTGGAAGAGGCTTTTCATTACAAAGCCGGCCTTTGCCTCTTTATCAGGTCTGACATCAACTACAACCGAATCCGCTCTGTAGAACGAGCTGAGTTCCAAGTGTTGTGGGTCAGGGTCAACGACCCCGAGAGAATTAGGATTTATGCAGGACTCTACAGATCCCCTAACATGTCCAAAGCAGAAACATCTAAACTCTTCGACTATCTGGGTGAGACCATTGATGGTCTCTTGCTTTCTTACCCACAAGCGGAATTTGTTGTTCTCGGCGACTTCAACGTGCACCACACTGCATGGTTGGGGTCGGGAGAGACAAGCTCCGCTGGCAATTGTGCTGAATTATTTGCGTCTTGCTATGGCCTTGCACAGCTCGTACAGAACCCCACCCGTAAACCTGACATAGCATCACATCGTCCAGCTCTACTCGACCTGTTTCTTACTTCTCAGCCAAATGATTACTTGGTGGAGGTCGAAGCGCCACTAGGCAATTCCGACCAATGCCTTGTGAAAACATTGACAATCAGTGTTCCATTGCCACCAAAAGAACAGAACAAACGACGTGTGTGGCATTACAAGTCGGCTGACTGGAACGGATTACGTGGATTTTACGGAGGATACCCGTGGCGAGATATTTGTTTCAAAAAGAAGGACCCCTCAATATGTGCCAATCTGGTGGAGGATGTAATCATCCAAGGAATGGAATGCTTTATTCCTCACTCCACGAAAACTATGGGCACCACCTTAAAAAGCTGGTTTAACCGTGACTGTGCTGAGGCTGTAAAATGCAGGAATACCGCATACAACAAACTACGAAAAAATAACGACCCCATAAGTCGTGCAGCATACAATTTAGCCTCCAAAGAATGCAAGAAAACCATTAATGACTCCAAAGACAAGTTCAATGTACAAATTTGCAACAAGTTGTCCGCTTGCCCTGCCGGTAGTAGAGCATTCTGGTCTCTCGCTAACTCTATTGGCAGCAACTTTTGCACTTCTTCTTTTCCACCGCTGACTAATGCCGATGGCTCACTGGCTCTAGCCTCCAAAGAGAAGGCTGAACTTCTTGGTTCGCTGTTTGCTTCCAATTCCACACTCGACGATGGTGGGGCCAACCCCCCATCCATTCCTTACTGTGGCAAGCAGATGGGGGCTGTAAAATTCAGCCTCAAAGCCGTACGTCGAGAACTTCTCCAATTAGCAACCAACAAAGCCAGTGGCCCAGATGGCATACCAGCGGTGGTATTAAAAACTTGCGCTCCTGAACTTAGTCCTGTGCTCACCAAACTTTTCAGATTGTCCTTTAGATGTGGTATTGTTCCCCAGGGATGGAAAAAAGCCCATGTTCACCCAGTTCCAAAAAAAGGAGACCGAAGTGACCCCACAAACTATCGCCCAATACCCCATAACATCACTACTTTCCAAAGTGATGGAACGTTTAATTAACAGCCAACTTCTAAACTACTTAGAGAAGAATGATCTTCTGTGCGATCGGCAATATGGCTTCCGCCGTAGTCGATCGTGCGGCGATCTCTTGGCATATGTCACACATGTTTGGGGGAAATCTGTCGAATGCTATGGAGAAACGCAAGCTGTTGCCCTGGATATCTCCAAGGCGTTCGATAGAGTCTGGCATCGCGGTCTGGTGAATAAATTACCGTCTTATGGACTAACTCCCTCCCTGTGCTCCTGGATTGAAAACTTCTTGAGTGATCGAAGCATCATCACTGTCGTAGATGGCTTTTCTTCTTCCTGCCATAAAATCAACTCAGGAGTTCCACAGGGCTCTGTGCTGTCGCCCACTCTTTTCCTTCTGCATGTGAATGATCTGCTTCAATGCGCAAACATTCACTGTTATGCCGACGACAGCACTGTCCATGAGAGTATAATCTTCCAAAACCTCCGAAACATTCGGAACTATCTGCTGCTAGGGAATCTCTGGTGGAGAAGATGAACATGTCTCTTGAAAGGGTTTCACGATGGGGCGACCTCAACCTCGTCAGTTTCAACATTTCCAAAACCCAATCACGTACTTTCTCCACCAAGAAGACTGCTATGGATCCTGTATCTTTCAACGGTTGTTCTCTTCCGAAAACAAGCTCCATCAACATGCTTGGATTATCAATATCGAATAATGTCAAATATTACGAGTCAATTAAGTGTATAGCCGGTCTCGCTTCCAAAAAACTAGGTGTATTATATAGATCACGCCGGTATTTTAACGATAAACAACTTCTTCTTCTATATAAAGGAAAAATCCGACCTATCCTTGAATACGGCAGTCACCTTTGGATTGGAGCCCCAAAATACCTTCTAAACTTAATTGACTCAGTTCAAAGAAGAGCAATTCGTTTGATAAACAATGACACCCTTACGTGTAATCTACAATCAATGGAACACAGACGTAAGATTGGTTCTCTTAGTCTTTTCTACCGTTTTTACCACGGTCGCTGCTCTTCGGAACTTAAAGAACTAATTCCTCCTGCACCCACTCACAGCCGACAAACTCGTCTTACACTTGCCGAACATTCATACACGGTTAATATATGTTGACCAAGAACTGGCAGCTTCCAAAATTCCTTCCTTAATGCCACCGCTAAGCTATGGAATGCTCTTCCAGCGTCTGTGTTTCCTTCTTTCTACAATCTGGATCTCTTCAAGAAACAGATAAATATACACTTGCAATCTCCCCAACCCACACACAAATACGAACACAACACACGTTTCCCGCATGCAACGTCCAGCCTCCCTGGCTGAGCGTCATAGAGTGCACTGGTCTTGACCGGGTGTGCTCTCCTGCATGCGTTTACATAAAAAAAAAAAAATGTCCCAGCCAGGTTCACCTTTGTCTCTCGATTGACTAATCAATCGATTTTTATTGTAACTTTACAAACATTACAAATGTGTATATGAAATAATTAATATAAATCAATACAAACAATAACCACTAAAAAAGAAGTGCTGAAGTACAAGAAACTAGAAGAAACAATATAAAAAAAAAGTTCCATTGCCCATCAAACAGACGACTCTAACAAATTACCCCTCCAAGCAAATTCGTTTAGCTCGTGTCTGAACTGGGCCTGTAGTATGTAAGGCTGCCTTGTTTGTTTTCTCACATCTTAATTTGTCATTCTTCATCGTTCACTAGTCAAGGCTCTTGCCAGTTGGAAGGCTTTCCATTAAGTAATCTTCTGATGCGATTTGCTGTCAGAGCTAGAGTCTCTCAGGGCCGAATGTAACTAATCTGACAGTGCTGTTAATTGGTTGATTGTGTTCTTTTAGGGGCTTCTTTGAGGGGCAGAACCTTACTAAAGAGGCCGCCTCTGTGCAATCAGCGCTCAGCCTTGCCCCAGGACTGGCGGCCGAACCCATAGACGGGGAGGCAGTCGGGGCCGCGTGGGGAGACGACGATGACATCATGGAAGGAGACGAGAAGGCAGAGGTAAGACAATGTTTTGCACAATCATTGAGTGATTCAATGTATTACAGCAACATTTTACTGTTTAAAAATTAACTAAATATATGATATTTTCGAGCCGAAAAATATAGATTGTATTTATAATAATAATATTGTTCTTATTCCAGCAAAATTAGGTGGGTTGTGCAATACCCAATCTGGCATATTTTTAAATATATATATATATGATATTATATGATGCTACCCAACGAATAGGCACACTCAAGTGGCAATGGGCAGGACATATCTGTCGAAGAGATGACGGTCGATGAACTGGCAAACAAAGCATTGGCTGACCCCTGCAAGATGGACTGACAACATAAGAAGAATACCGGGAGTGACCTGGATGCGGAAGGCAGAGGATCAAAGAGTATGGAGACTCATGCGGGAGGCTTACGTTCAACATTGGACAGATACAGGCTGATGATGATGATGATATTTTAACAATAAATTTACATTAAATAAACAATAAGTATCATGCCATGGCATCATCTCCATCCATTGAGGGCTTGCAGGGCAGTTTCACGTTGCGTCTTCAGCCAGGATGATGATGTTGTTAGACATAATTATCCCGATCCAGAAGCAATAATGCTGCAAATTAATGGACTCTGCTCATCGTAAATATGCCAGATGCACCAAGCTCATAAATAATGTATATAAATATGATGCTTCATCCATACTGTTCCACTATGCAGTTTGTATTTCATGTTTCGTTTATTGTTTCCAGGGTGAGAGCGGGGCAGGCGGGGGGGCCGAGGGCGCGGGCTGGGACGTGGGCGACGAGGACTTGGACATCCCCGAGGAGCTGCTGGGTAGCACGGTGGAGGCGGGCGCGGAGGGCGGCGAGGGATACTTCGCTCCGCCCCCGCGCGGTCGTCCCATGAGGGCGCTGTGGGCCGACAACTCACAGCTGGCGGCCGACCATGTGGCGGCTGGATCTTATGAAACTGCTTGCCGGTAACTTTAACATTCTATCTTAACACGGGCAGCGGGTGAGATTCCCGCCAATTTATCTATACAGCAGGCGATTTTCTAAGTTTTGTGTACAAAATCATGGTTGGTGTAAAATAGCTGCAACTTTAAAAATAATGGTTGATTATAAGTAGGAGATGCATTTTTAATGGAATAATGATAGGAGAGCAAGACATGCGTACATTACATACCTAATTCATTGCTTACACGACTTAAAGGATGTACCTGACACTATTGAGAGTTTTCGCCCAGAAGGTCATAAAAGAGACATATTTTGTTAATAATAAGGTAATCCATTTGTAAGGCAAATCCAAAAAACATGTGCTTTGTAAAACTAAGTACTTGGTTACATTTTTGTTTATTGTTTCTTAAGTACTTTTCCCATTCAGTCATCTGTTCTGTAACTCTTTGTGTGTTTAAGCACTATTTTATAAAAAGAGAACAAAATACTTTGTAGAATGTTGATTTTTATATTATTGTTTTGTGTGAGAAAAATCTTAAGTAATAAATAAATATTTTTTCTACAAAAAAAAATGCAAATTTATTTGTTTTTTTTTTTTCCAAATAAATGACATTGTTAATAATTGTTGATTTCAGGTTGCTGAACGAGTAGGTGGCTATCGTGAACTTCGCTCCGTACGAGAGCTTGTTCTGCACGCTGTACGCGGCCGCGGCCCTCAGCTTCCCGGCGCTGCCCAGCTTGCCGCCGCTGTTCTCTTGTCCGCAGCGCAACTGGAAGGAGGCCACGCCCAAGAACGGCCTGCCCGCACTGAGTGAGTGCTCAAACACATGTTCAACTTGGTGACTGCCACCGATTTTGATTAATAGGCTATGACTGACATTTCATGGATGAGGGATGAAATTCACACCAACCGGGGATATTTTAGAGCTCAGAAATTCATCAGATTTCTTTAAATCTCCGTCGACGATCGAACCCGCGATCTTTGGCTTGCTAGGTAACGCTTTAATCACTGAGCCATACCCGCTGGCAAAAATATATTAAGTTAATTATGAACATTACATCAATAGCTGTAATATGAGGCTGCAAATGTTATTTAAAGCTCACGATTGCTAGACGTCTTTTTCTTCGTAGTATCAATCCGGTGGATTGGTTTGCAGCAACAGAATCCCGCATCTCGACCCTTACTCCTCTCGGTCCTCCGCAACCCTCTTCAGCTCAGCATAAGAGCTACAACTCATGTCATCGAACACTTGCTGCAAATACTCCCGTCTAGGGCGCCCTCTACAGTTTCTACCCTTACCATCCCCTCCACAATGTCGTGAAGAAGACCATCATGGCGCATGATGTGACCGATCCATCGGGCTTGCCTCTCTGAGATGGTCCTTGCTAGACGTCATACGCAGTGAATGTGTTAAAGACCCCGACTCGCAGTATTCTACAGAACTAGCTTGGTAAACTCTGGTTTAAAAATATGCTATTTATTTCTCAATTTTATTTATTTTTTTTCTCCTTGCAGAAACATTACAAATTTTATCAATTCAATGCATTTCTGAAGTACAATAATATAAATACAATAATATAATGTAAAATAAAAATACAATAGGTAACATAAATGTGGTGATGTAAATTTATTGACACATTTAGTATCACTGACCTCACACTCAGAACTAGCGTCAGGAGACTCAAGATAAACAGTTTGACTTGTAACAACAAAAACCCTGTCATAAGTATATCATGATTGACTCACAAATAACAAGGCATTATTGTCACAAAATAAAACGTGTAACATTTCGCCTCCATAAACACCAGTACTGAATTTAAAGCAATATAACACTCATCATCATCATCATCAGCCTGTGTCCGTCCACTGTTGAACGTAGGCCTCCCGCATGAGTCTCCATCCTCTTCGATCCTCCGCCTTCCGCATCCAGGTCACTCCCGCTATTCTTCTTATATCGTCAGTCCATCTTGTAGGGGGTCGGCCAATGCTTCGTTTGCCAGTTCTTGGGCGCCATTCCAATACTTTTCTTCCCCATCGACCGTCGACTCTTCGACAGATATGACCTGCCCATTGCCACTTGAGTGTGCCTATTCGTTGGGTAGCATCCACTACACTAAATATGTCAATATCTTCACTCAAGTTGGTTTCAACCACTGTTAACTGCGATTCTTTCGTCTTATGCGTATCCAGGGTTGAACGATGGTCCTTTCAGGCCACACTTGAGGTTCCATGAGAGACTCCAGTGAAGTCGCGATGACCCCGACTTTGAAAGAAGTTGACAGCGTCCGCCTGCTGACAATCTTCCTGATGGTCATCCAAGAAGGATTGAATGCAGCGGTCGCTGCCAAGAAGCTCTGCAAGTCTTCAGCCGATGTATCTGGGTGAAGGCCCTTGGCGTGAAGATACGCCATCTTCACTCCAGTAACGTTTTTTGAAGGAGCTGCAGAACCACGGATCATCAGACGTGCTGAATGTTGTTGCCTTTCCCCATGCGGAGAGGCGCGACTCAACTTAGAACGTTGAACTTCTCCGGAAAGATTGCTGGGGGGGGGGAGAGGACATCCACGGAGAAAGCACTCAGGTCCTCCAGTTCCTCGAACGATGATTCGTCCCAGCTGAGAACGGGAGTCCTTGGGAGCCTTGCTCGAAACAGCAGGGGCTCCTTCGATAGTATCTTCCGAGGAGTCCTCTTCGGTGGCCTCACTCGAAGCTGATTCTTTGACGGCAGGTTCGGAGTCTCTGCTGTCACAGTTAAGCGAAATCGACACAGGAATGTTGACAGCTTCAGCGTAGGTAGCCGGAATTGATTTGCACGCTCGAGGTAAGCGCCTTCTGCGGGAAGTCGGCAGACTTGTCGGGTTGGGTGGAGGGTCCACACCAACGGATGTCAGAGCATCATCCATCCCGCATCCAACAGCCTTTAAGAGCCTCTCCAGCAGCAAACGGTGATCGTCTAAGCGACGATTTATTTGCGCGATATCACAATCGCAACAGTTCGCCATCCTGTAGGTAGGATGACTAGACACGTCCGCCCGGTTTGAGTGTCGAGCGACGAATAATGTAAAAGCTATGTAGTAATGTAGTGTTTTTGTTGTGTTTTCAGCGCTGAAGCTGAGTGACCTGGTGGAGCGCCTGCAGCAGTGCTACCAGCTGACAACGGGCGGCAAGTTCTCGGAGGCCGTAGAGCGTCTCCAGGCTGCGGCCCGGGCTGTGCCCCTACTGGCCGTGGACTCCAAGCAGGAGCTGGCGGAGGCGCAGCAGCTGCTCACCATCTGCCGCGAGTACGTGCTGGGGCTCAAGATGGAGACCTGCAGGAAATGTGAGTCCTCACTTCATCATCGGCCTGTGTCCTTCCACTTCCATCCTCTTAGCTCCTCTACCTTCCACATCCAGGTTCTTGGACACCAATCCAATATTTTTTTCCCCATCAACCGTCGTCTCTTCGACAGATATGTCCTGCCCATTGCCACTTGAGTGTGCCTATTGGTTGGGTAGCCTCCACTACGTTAGTTCTTCTTTAGATATCCTCGTTTCGGATTCTATCTTTTAGGAGTTTATCCCATGTCGATTATTCATCTGCCGCAAGTATGTGCTGTGCTTTAAGATCTGCAAGAAGTGTGTCTCAACACTGGTTACCAGACAGTGTGATATTCTCTTGCAACGAGATCATGAAAGGACAAAAGTTTTTTCTTAAAGTGTAAAGCCGATATCAGCTTAACAAGTTAAGGAAAAAATCAAACACTGAAACTGTGTACTTAAAAATAAAAGATATAATTTTATGTTTAAGTGAAGAGTTTGCCCCTGTAATGCTCCCAGTGTGACTGAAACTGGATCATTTAAAAATTAAAGTTTTTTTTTTCGATTCGAAAATACATGAGAAATTTTTGCATAATTCCTATCATATTTAAAAAAAATGTTGTGTATCTTTTCACAAATTAAGTCTCCCTAAGGGCTATATAGATAAAAGTAAGTAAACAAATATCAAAGTGTTAATTGTTGGTTAATGTGTTCCAGCACTCCCCAAGGCCACCCTCGCAGAGCAGATCCGCAACTGCGAGCTTGCCGCTTACTTCACTCACTGCCGCCTGCAGCCGGTCCATCAGATCCTCACTCTGCGCACGGCTCTCAACATGTTCTTCAAACTGCGCAACTTTAAGACGGCCGCGGCCTTCGCCCGGCGCCTCCTGGAGCTCGGCCCACGACCAGAGGTGGCCCAACAAGCACGCAAGGTCCTGCAAGCTTGCGACAAGAGCCCCACCGACGAACAGCGACTCGCATACGACGAACACAATCCCTTCAGCATCTGTGCCGCGACTTACGAACCCATCTACCGGGGAAAACCGCAAGAAACTTGCCCGCTGTGCGGCGCGAGCTATCAGCCGCGATTCAAGGGCATTCTCTGCGAGATCTGCGGAGTGGCCGAGGTCGGGAAAGAGTGTCGCGGTTTGAGGATCTCTGCGCTGCAGTTCCAGCAGAGATAAGCGAGCTTGATCGACCCAGAGACATGAAAGGATACGGAAGCATTTGGGTGGCCGATTTTTTCTGTTGAAAAAAAAAACCTGCCATGTTTAGTCTATGTTTTGTTCTGTTGATGCTGAAACGCCTGATAATTTTTGAAGTTATGTGATATGTTTAAATACATGCAAGTAAGTAATTGCAAAGAAATGGATGCTGCACAGACTAGTATGCAGATAAACACTCCATATACAGGACTTGGCGATCCTCAAATATACCAAGAATTGTAATATCTACAGGGGTTTCCAACACAGACGTCATTTTTCTCCTGTGTGTGCTTACATAAAAGTATATGAAAACGATAATATAAACCCAGTAGACATCTGCGTGTTGCTACTTTCAAATATCCTTCTTCCTTTTTTTTTTATATATTTCATGTGTGAAATCTATGTATTGTACTAAAGATGGATACTAGATAAAAGACAGTGCAAAATATTATTGGAAATTTTGTATGTCTTTCCATCTATTAGAGATTTTCATTTATTGCATGATTTCAGAAGCGGATATTTTCAGAATGATTACATTCTTTCAGACATTAGGGTCGGTTCACCAGTCTCATGAATGGGATATCTTAAAGTGTTAAACTTACAGTTGTATTAATATTTACATATTGATTGAACTATTTTGTTTTCAACTATCAGTTACTTTAGAAATAATATATTTGAAAACGATTCTCGTTCCACCTTCAATGATGATTAATTTCATTAAATATACAGTTATAAAAATTACTATTAAGATGGTCAATCAATTTGGTGATTATTTTTTACATATTCTGACGAGATGATTTGATTCCAATTAATTTTATGTGAAAAATTATTTTACAGTTTTTTTTAAATTAATATTAATTTAAATATTTATACCTTAGTTGATCAGTTTATTTTTCAAAATATTAAAAAAAAAAAACAGTAAAAGTTAAATTCTCTTAAGAAACTGAAACTATTATTATATATAATTGTTTATAAATGTAAGATTACTTCATATGCTGCACTATGTATTATATTTTTACATTATTTGTGGCATACTGTTTATCTAATTTTAAATAAATAAAAATACCGAAGTCATTGTGTATCTTATTTATTTTATATAATATTTGAGCAAAACTTTATTTGAGAAATTATGCATTTAAATATACAGGTTGGTATTTCAATACAGAAAAAAAAACAGCTTACAAATCGTAAAATTAATAAAACTTAAGTAAAAAAAATATTTAATTAAGTAACTATTATATCTCCCCTGTATATAATTATATAGATCAGTTTATTGTGAAGGGGCTGCTTGTAATTTTAGTTTTTAGGAATATTTTAAAGTTTTTCTTCAAACTTGCCCTGAATATCGCAAGAAAAGTATCTAATTAAATTTTTTAAACATACAATATTGTTTAATTTTTTGTTACACTTTGCTTCCCTTCAAAAAGAGATGAACATTAATTCAAACAGTAAAAGAAGTAAAATGTATCGTTGCCTTATGTGTAAAGCATCGTAAAATTGTTTTTTTATTACGTATTTATTCTTACACGCCCATCATAAATAAATTGTTGGGAACTAGCAATATAATGTTCCCAATAATTGCAAGCATAGTATTGAAAAGATTGCACTCGTCTTTTTCCTACAATTTCAAATAATATTCTGAGTGTATAAGAATTAAACTGTTAATAATATCAGAATGGGATTTGATGTCGTATATATTTTTTGTGAATATTTTAAGTGGTATTAAAACAGGTGCAATACGTATTCTGTGCAATATAGTTTTTCGCTTTTGTAAAAGAGCCAACAATAACCTAAAAGTATCTTACCTAACTTTTGATTATTTCTGCTTACAATATAGTAGTGTTCATATCATATGGTACAATACTCAATTTGTATTACTCTTGTAGATGATTTTCAAAAAATAGTATTGCCATCGTAACTAAAATGATATTTAATAAATTTGATGCCATTCCTTTTTTCTTCCTTGATATTTCAGTTTTTTTTTAAATAATATTATTTTTAATCGCCAGTAACCAATTATGTTAACAGTTGCTATATTTCCTGTATAACTATTAAGTTTTCTGAAGAGATTTCTTTCTATTTTCAGTGAGAGTGCATTGAGAGAATGGCGGCGAGTGAAGTGTCGGCATAAAAATGTCTATATATACAATAATAAGAATATAGATTTGTAATATAAAAATTGATAATAAAATACTTGAATTGAACGATATTTTCTTTATTTCTGTCAGTCAATCAATTTTACAATAAAATGTATTTTTTTTTAAATTTGCAGTTAAACAAAAGAACCATGTATCGGTTTTTTTTTTCCATTACTTGTGTTCTTCTAATACTAAATTTGATCCATGATGATTTTGCTACTCTTGCAAACTGATATTTCTCTGAGGCTCCAAAAAGGTTTATAATCAATGTTTTAGATTCTTTGTTTTCACCGATCTCAAAAATCTTAATATATTTTTAGTTATATTATATATTTTCAGTTCTACATTGTATTGAAAATTGACAAAAATTAGTAAATTTTGTCTTGAGTTATTTGAAATGCTGAAATTATTATATTCATGTATTTTCTCTACGTCTTAACAAGTTATATCAAGAAGAAATTAATTAAACTATGCACCCATACCTTGCTTTACAGCCTAGATATGTTCCACGAAACTTGGCAGCAAAGCAAAAAGACGTATAAGGAATCAATTATTCTAATATAAATTCAATGAGATGGGTTGCAATGGTTTTTTAAATATGTAACATAGTTTATCATTCAAAATGCATTTAATTTTTTAATTTTACATTTAAGGCCGAAAATCGAAAACATGCCTTAATTGAAGAAGGCCTTTATAGCTTAATGCCGTATAAAGAGCGACCGTATGGCGAGGTATGGGTGTATTTTTGTCTCGACAAACTATTCAACAAGATATACAATAGATAACAAAACTATAACATTAAATAGTATAAACATTTAGGTTTTTAAACTATGTAATTATTAATATAATATTAATAATAAATATCAATATTTCATTTGTGATGTTTTATGTCAATAACAAACAAATAACACAAAATCTAAATATCACAACTAACATCGCTAATTTGCCATAAATAAAAATGTTTAGCAAGTTAAAAAAAAAACTGTGGAAAAAACACAAATAACCAATATCAAAGTAGAAGAATAACATTACAATAATAATAAATATTTACATTATGAATATTATTAAAAATTAAGTTCCTCTAATCAGTCACTTTAAAATGCGATGAAAAATGTATTGGCATCACTGGACAAGTATTATAATACATTTTAAACTTTTCTACAGAAAGATAAATCTGTTCACTTAGACAGGACTTAGATGATCTATTATATTGCACAATAGTAATATTGTTCAGTATAATTGATCATAAAGCTTTTTATATTCTACAGATATTAAAAAATAAATTTAGTTTTTTTAACAAAGTTTGCTAAGAAACTAGTTTCTTTCTCCTTTTCTCAACTTAGTTTAATCTTTTATCCTTAAACATAGAACAATCCTTGCAACACAAGCGTGAGATTTGTTCACTTAGTCTTTTCTTCTGCCATTATCACGCTTTTAACGTATGTCAATCAAAAACACAAAATTCCTATTTGTCTCTTGTAACTATTGGAATGCTCTTCCAGTATCTGTGTTTCCTACATCATACGACCTGGATCTCTTCAAGAAACAGATCAATATAAACTTGCCATCTCCCTTACTTTTACCGAAACCACACATATTTTCTGCATCCAATGCTCGACCGCCCAAGTTAAACATCACAGAGCCCACCTGGTTTAACTGGTTATGGTTTTTTTGGTGGATTTGTCAATCAATTTTTAGACAATTAATATAGAATGTAATTTATTTATCAGTAAACAAATACAGGAAGCGGCAAAAAAATCAAACGTTTTTAAATCAAAACATCGACGAAAACCGTCAACTTTTTTTGCCGCTCCCTGTATAACAAAGCCACTAGCCACAATTCCAAATCTGACTATGAAAACCTACAAATTTATTTATCTATTCAATAAATGAAATGTTATAGTTGCAAACACTACGACGAAGCAGCTTTCTTCTCGCCTTCAATGTGAATCCTCTGGAACAGCGAGATCTTCTCAGCAGGGATGCTCTTGCACTCACTGATCATGTTGTTCTGCCAGCTGATGGGTGTCAAGTGATCCCAAGTCCTGTTGCTACGCGGAACGGCCAGCTTATCCAGCAGCCTCATTGACATTTGCGGAATTATGGGTTGGAGGATTATTCCGCAAACTCTCAGTGTTTCCATGGTGACGTGCAGTACGACGTCTAGCTGCTGTTGAAGTTCCGGGGCCTTTTTCATCTCCCAGGGACGATTGTCTTCAAAGAAGAGATTCACTGCGTGCAGAGCAGACATCACACAGTCGACAGCTTTGTAGAAGTTGAAGTGGATGTAATGATTGTAGCAAATGTCTAAAAGTTAAAAAAAAACATATACACCTATCCCCCGATTTACACGGTAGATACGTTCCTGAGAAAAACGTGTAAGTCGAAAATTAAAAAATTTCAAGTAAAAACCGTGTAAATCGAAAAGCTTGCAGAAAATTCATAATTTTGCTATTTAACAGTTGTGATTTTTTTCAATATTTTTAGGTGTACACAGAAATAAAACTAAAATGCATTGACAGGTAATATATTATTAAATTAAATATGATATATATAATTAAATATGTAATATATTACAGAAACACTGTGTTTTTATTTAATTACAATACATACATTAAACAGAAGAACAAAAAATAAAACCAAAGGTGTTTTATTATCCTTCATCACTATCAGAAATTACTCTCATTTTTTTTTTCGGAATCGAAGGTTGGAATTCACTTTCATCACTCGAAGTTATTTGTGCCGATTCGATGTTTGAAGCAGAAATATTTACATTCTGAGAGGTGGTAATAAAATCGGTTATTAACAATTGCTTCGAATTTTTTGTAAGATCTTTGTAAACTTCTTCATATTGAGCCAAGCAGCGATTTATGTCACGTTGGAATCGTAAAGCCCTTTCAACGTTTGTGTCATTTCGTATAAAATGATTACCCAGCTTTCTTCCCAATGCGAGTCCTTCGCGGATGACTTTAGCAGTGAATGTTACTGGTACTAATTCCTCTTCATCAGATTTGTCAGACTCACTTTCGCAAACTAAGTTAACTAAATCATCCTCACTTAGTTCTTTATCAGCCATTAACGCTGCGATATCATCATCAGTAAAATCATCAAAACCTTCTCCGCTCAATGAATGCGCCATCTGTACTATCTGCGAATATTCATCATTTAACGTTGAAATGGAATGTTCATTTTTGACTACATTTGGCCACAATTTTTTCCAACAGCTATTGAGCGTTGTTTGCTTAATCGCAGTGTATGATAAGGCGATATGCTTCACACAGTCTAATATTGTAAAAATTTTCCAAGCACTAATAACTGTTAAAGATTCATTGTTCTCCATTTGTTCCAAAATATATGTAAAGGCTCGTTTTATGTACAAAGCTTTAAAAGTAGAAATTATGCCTTGGTCCAATGGTTGTAATAATGAAGTTGTATTTTTTGGTAAAAATTTTACTTCAACGTTCTCATATTCTAGATCTTGTGGGTGACCCGGCGCATTGTCAATTAACAAAAGCACTTTAAAAGGCAATCCCTTTGAACTTAAATATTTTTTGGGATCTGGGATAAAACATTCATGAAACCATTCAGTAAACATTGCAGCAGTAACCCACGCTTTCTTATTAGCCCTCCAATAAACGGGAAGATTATTGATGTTTACTCCTTTAAAGGCACGGGGCATTTTTGATTTGTTAATCACTAATGTTTTCATAATATAATCTCCTGAAGCATTGCTACAGAAAAGAATTGTTATGCGATCTTTTGCTGCTTTATGACCACTAGCCGATTTATAAAATTTTGAGACATAAGTCCTTTCAGGCATTTTTTTCCAGAATAACCCTGACTCATCAGCATTGAAAACCTGATCAGGGGTGTATGAATTGTCGTTAATAATTTCTGCAAAATTTGCTGGATATTCTTGGGCTGCATCTACGTCGCCAGAAGCCAGTTCACCTTTTAATTTTAAGCTGTGTAAAGAATGTCTTATTTTAAATCTTTCAAACCAGCCATGACTTGCCAAAAAATTTGGCTTCTTTTCAGTTGAAGAAGAAGATGGTAATTGCTCTACAATTTTTTCGTAAATTCGTAATACTTTATTTGTTATAGCGGCCGTATCAATGGGTACTCTTTTGTGTTTGATCTTCTATCCAAAGCATTAACGCTTTCTCCATTTTTTCCATTGCGATATTTCTGGTGTATGATGTTGTGCCCATACTCGTGGTTTTGCCAGCTGCAACACTCTTTCTAATTGTGTTTTCATTGTTCTAATAGTTCTTATTGTAGCTTCGTTCATGCTATATGATTTTGCAACATCTACTACTCTATCTCCCTTTCGTAAGCGATCCAAAATTTCGATTTTAGTTTCTAAAGAAATAACTTTTCTTTTAACTTCTTTCGACATTATAAGCCTATAATTTTTTTTAATTTATGTTAATTTATAATAATCTAAATTATGCACTCACTTATAATTTACGAATATGGAAAATTAAATCTTTCTGAAACTGTGAAACTTTCACTCAAATACAATTTTCCGTAGATAAAACATTCATTTTTTGCGAAGAAATACAGACACAGTGTGCGTGTGCAGCAAGTCAGCACAACTAGCTCGGGATTCCCCGTGAGATGTGTACACAGCGCACGTGTTCAAACACAGTAGCATTTAGTAGAGTGCGATAAAAACGAAAAAAAAACTTATTTGGAAAACCGTGTAAAAGCGAAAACGTGTAAAACTAGTACCGTGTAAATCGGGGGATAGGTGTATATCAATGTAAATGGCCTTTGCTTCCAATAATAGGAAGGCAGCTTGATAAGTCGGTGACTTTTTGAATTTTCCACGCAGTAACTTTAAACCAACACTGCTCCCATCAACTGTCATCTATTAATAAACTACTGTACAAGTTTGGGTAAGCTGCACCATTAAGTTAGTGTTTGACAGACAAAAAAGTGAATTTTTGACTTGACGCTCGGTATTTTGTCTCCACTTGTGCTGAGCGTGAGATTGTTGACACTTTATATGTCAATACTTACGCATACTTGATATCACGAGTACAAACACTAATGTTTTATGTCTCTTTGCGCCATTCTATGTTGTTGTTGGTGTTATAAATTTATTTATGAGTGCTTTGAAATAACATTTGTAATGTTTATAAAAATAAAAAAATTGAATTAAACCAGTAGCTAAAACTAAATTGTCCACGCTTTAAGAGCGCCAGGCTAATTATCTGCTTCCCAAATCCGTTTCATATCTGAAATATACGGTCATCACAAATTGCCACTTAGTTCTGTCAGCTGCCACTGTCAATTCATGGTTCGATGACACAACTGCGCCTGAAAGTCCGTAAAGAATTAAACTATGATTGCAAAAACTCGCAGTTCGAATCCCAGTGTCTACCATTTATTTTCTCTGATATCGATGAGTGAAATATCATAAAGATGAAATATGCTGTAGATTTTTTTTTGTTTATATGAATTTGAAAAAAATATGTTTATGTGACAAGAGAAAAATATACTATATCACATTCTATTTCTATTGCTTTTTCACCTATTTGTATTCTTCTATGGATGGTCATGACTCCAAGCCTCACCTGGCAGATTGTCCACGAGAGTAATGAGCCTGTCGCAGGCTTGTCGTTGTCTTGCCACTTTGAACTCTTGCAGATGGAGTGGGGGGAACTCCTGCCGCGGGTTGAGAGCTGCTCCCGTGCAACGATTTAGAAGGTTACCTAAAGTATCAGCCAGTTGCGAGTTGATGACACGAACCATCTTCACTTCACTGTAATCTGAAACATTAAAATATCATGCTTTTTACATAAACAAATACAAGAGAATACAGAATGAAGAAATCTCATTGCTTAGGATGGACCCGATGTGGTTCGAAGCATGTACAATCACTTGAAATTGTTAATTTTTAAATTCAAATTAATATAAAAATATAATTACGCAGCTTCACTAATAACAGTTAATAACCTTTTCCATTCCATCGCCGATACTCATTCTTCATTGTTTTTTTTTCCGTGTGAGTCCAATGTTACTTACGTGAATAATTCAGCTACCTGTACTTCTCATCTTCCATGTACTCAGACTTCTGCTCTGCAGGTTGTCTGGAACATATATTGTTACGGACGTCCGATTATGTAGAAATAAGTAGAATTAAGATTAACAATATTTAGCTTCTAGGCGCCCGGTAATGTAAAGGTGGTCTGTCGAGCCTGAATAAAGAAACATTCATGGTTAAGGCTCGACGACCGCCGTACCGCGCAGGCACCGAAATAGGATATAAATAAACTTGATAAATTGGGTACATGCGCTCTCAAAGTTGCGAGACGTGCGTGTCAGAGCTCCCGAGCCTTGACGCGTCGACCCACGCAGGATCCTTCTGGCGCGCGCTGGAATCGGGGTGGCAACCGACCGCGCTGATTGGTCGGCGTTCCTCCCAAGGGCGCGCCTCCAGGAGAGATTATAGTATAAATATTGGTCAGAAAACCAAAATAAAACAGAGCTGAAAATACTTTCGAGTTTTACTCTCTCCTTCCCTGGTGGACCTTCTCTGGACAACGCAGCGCTCCCAGCCTCCTACTCTACAACGGACTTCAACCAGGACGCAGAGCTGGAAGCTGCCAACATCCCAGCCCAAGGAAGCCGACCGGAACACAGCTGCCTTACAACCAGCTGCAGGAAGACAGACTTCGGAGGCGAGGACCCGCGTAGCCGTAAGTAGAGCGAGTTATCAGTCGAGGACGACTGGTCGGCTACATATATAATTACCGACAGTCTCCAGAGCAGAAGTCCGATTACTTGAAAAGGGGGTAGCAGAAGTATTCGAGGCATATTTTTGGGTGATTTGTTATTTTGATGATTAGCCTGACGTTCCCAGTCCTGGACTTTTTTGTCCTAAAAGTCGCCTCAACCCATCTTTTCCATAACTAAGAGTAACCTGCTTTGTAGAGATGTACTCACTTGCGTCACTGTGCATGGTGGCCTCCTTCAGCAGGAAGTACCGCAGCGCCTCCAGGTTCCCGGGCGTGCTGCGGGGAGCCACAACGTTCCCCAGAGACTTGGACATCTTTTGTCCGTCCACTGTCCAGTGGCCGTGGCAGAGGATCTTCCTGGGAGGCTGCAGTCCAGCCGCCATTAGAAATGCCGGCCAGTACACACCGTGGAACCTAAAAAAATGAAACATTTCAACACATCGACATTGGGACATGGATTTTCCCGTTTTTGTGATTATTCAATTAATTATTTATGTTCCAAAGAGCAACGACCGTGGTTATAACGGTAGCAAAGTGAACCAATCTTACGCATGTGTTCCATTCATTGCATGTTAGACGAAAGAGTGTTATTCCAGATATAAATAAAATATTTTTTAGAATTCATTCCACAATATATTTTTTTGACGACATGTTTCAGCCACGTCGAATGGCCATTTTCAAGTCAGTTAGTAAAGTGAGTGTTGGCTCTATATAAAGCAAAGAGTGAGTGAAAAAGGTGGATATGAATTGTGTGATAGGTATATGTGTTTTGGAAAACATTAACGTATAAGGGAATTGATTGATGTCACAACAAAAAACTTGACCAAGGTGTTATTGTTTATCAAACAAATTGCTCTTCTATGAATTGAGTCAAATAAGTTTAGAAGGTATTTTGGGGCTCCAATCGAAAGGTGAGTGCCATATTTAAGGATAGGGTGAATTTGTCTTTTATAAAGAAGAAGAAGATTTTTCTCAATGAAATACTGGCGTGATCTATATATATATAATACACCTTAGACGTTCGTCGTGCCGCTCCTGAACACGTTGTCTGGACCTCGGTGGGTTTTTGTTATTACTAATTACTCATCCATCTCTCAATATTTTGACCCCCGGATACTGGCTTTTATTTGGAGCTGTGTCATATCATAATGATTTCTGGCAAAACTGCGGAGATTTGTGATGACCTTGTACACTAGATACATCAGAGAGAATATCAATTGTATAATTTAAGAAAATACTAACTTTAGAATATCTTTTCCCACGACTTGCACGTCTGCAGGCCAAGGGTTCCCTCTGAGCGCCATCTGCGCAGAGTCAGGGTAGCCGCTCACAGTGAGGTAGTTCACCAGCGCGTCCAGCCACACGTAGATGCTCTGGGTCGGGTCATCGGGCACCTACACAACATCAAATATCAAGTCAAATGCCATCCATCAATCATTTATTTACATGGAAAAAGAAAAACTTCATACATTTTCATCTCATGCAGGCATTAAATGTACACGGAGTATGTAGAGTTCCTAAAAAAGTTTGGCCACTCTCTACTTGCTATGCTTGTTCATGTGATCTTAGCAAACAACAGACAGTGCGACATTCTCTGATGGAGTGCATCATCCATGAAACAGACATACATGTTCTGTATTGTTACCTGAGAGTCTGCCGTTTCTTGGGAGGACCTGGGAGAACTGCTGCTTAGTTCTGACGGTCGCTTGCTGTTAAACTACATCAAGGATATCAGAAATCGTCGCAGTAATAGTATTAAAAGCGTTCTAAAGTTCAATACACAAAATGAGAAGTGTTACTTATGTTCCTTATGAACTAACTTGCGTCACAGTAAATGGTGGCCTCCCTCAGCAGGAAGTATGTAAAATTTTGATTATGACACTGATAGCTGATTAAATCCATCTTATCATTAGTATTATTAGGTTACCAAGCGTTCTATGGAGAGATCTATGCTCGGAGTGTCCCTAAAAGATACAATCCAAAACGAGGATATTCGCAGAAGAACTCAAGTGGTGGAGGCTACCCAACGAATAGGCACACTCAAGTGACAATGGACAGGATATACCCATGAAAGAGATGACGGTCGATGGGGAAAAGTATTGGAGTGGCGCCCAAAAACTGGCATACGAAGCATTGGCCGACCCCCTCCAAAATGGACCGACGACATAAGAAGAATAGCGGCAATGGCCTGGATGCGGAAGGCACAGGATCGAAGAGGATGGAGTCTCATGCAGGAGGCTTACGTTCAACTGCGGACGGATATACAGGTTGATGATTCTTATTATTAATGATAGAGTAATGAATGAATTTCACACCTGAATAGCCCAGTGGACTCTATCGGAAGGTCGGCTGATGGAAATGTTGGGAAGGTACTCATCGTCTGAGACCAAATCACATAGCATCTTCTGGTACTTGCTGGGCGTGCAGACGCCGTCTACAAGTATACGATAACATTCAAATAATCAGAAAGAGTGTCCTATGACAATTCATGTTGAAAGCACATTAGGAGGGGATAGCATTTGTCGGTTGGGTTGAACTGCCTTTTATGATTAAATGGTAAAAGTACTAATCATACCATTATCATCACCATGTGTGCTCCTCAACTGAAGCATATGGTCGCCACCAGCTACCGCCACAAAATTCAAGTCAGCCGCCATGATCCTCGCTTATGCCATAACAGCTGTCTCCCGCAGCTCCACCAATTACATTCTTTATATATTGTAGTTCCCCACGGCCTTCCAGGATGTCGTGGGCCCGGGGGATCGAAAAAAAGGCAACTGTACTTTATATTCTCCTGCGGAATCTGAAGCTTATGTCCTAACTAGGTCGACGTTTCCCTCTTGAACGATTATAAAGTATATAATATATTTATAGTGACCAAACATGTTAGTTATTACATACAACTTTCGACTAAATGCAATACATTATATATTCGCTAATATATTCAGCGGATTTTAAACATTACATCAATAGAAAAAATCTGTAATATGATGCTTAACCGCTCCTGTGTCAAGAGCGAGATTACTCGCATTCTTGGCCGTGCCCAGCAGGCCGGCTATAGAAAAAGAGCGAGTATTCTTGCTCTAGTTTGAGCCTCTGTGTCATCATATGGCCCGGTTTTTTTGGTTAATTTAAAATATATAACACACAGTGACATCTCTTGCTGCCATGTTGAAATAATTAGCTACTACGTATTGTCAACAATTATCGATAATACATCGATTTTAAAAATAGCTTTTGATTTAAAAAAAAAAATGACGGCCCTCGGGGTCTCCCCATACGAAAACCGCTTGGCATAGAAAAGGTTAAAAATCTCTATAAAACTCTTGAACAAGTTAAAAACTCTGATTAACAAAACATCTAAATGCCTCGAATGCTGCAGCAGCGTCTATTCAAGTCTCCGGGTTTCCGCTCCTGGGGCAAATGGGAACCATTTATGTTCCCAGGCGGACCTCCAGGTGCCCGCCCAGATGTATTTGGACAAGGCATGTACGTTGGCAGCAGACTGAATTGTGTGACAGCAATCTGTGGTGAGCGGGTACGCTACATATTAAATGGATATGGAAAAAAATAAGTTTACCTGATTTCAGCCAATGTTTCAAGTCCGATTTCAAGGAACTTAATCTGAACATGTAGTTCTTCTCTTCCGTCCACTCGACAGGATGGCCGGACTCCGCTGAAACCCTAACCTGAAATATTCACAACCAATTAAGTTGACAACTTGCTATTTATGCTATTGTGCGTATTTTTTTTTGTATTTTTTTTTGTATTTCACTATTGTAATACATTTGCTCTATCTGCAGTCTTCCATCAAGTAAAACAGAAAAGAAGTATAATTTATTTTCAATGTGGACACTTTTGCTTGCTTATCTCTGGGTCTAATTGTTATGTAAAATATTTTTAACCTTTTGTCCGTTGATCACATCCTCTCTGGTGTTAGAATCAGTGAGGAATGTTTCATCACTGACGCAGTACCATCCTGAATACTGCGAAGAATATATAAAGTCCCTCTTTTTCAATTCGCCCTGAAACAAACGAGTCAATAAAATAATTATCTAGAAGAAAATAACTGGCAATACCAAACAATTTTAAAGAAATTATAAAATTCCGATTGCGGCAATACATCATATTTCCAATTCACCCATTAGACCATAGAGGAATTTAATTCATAGTGAATATTAGTATATTTAAACATATCTACATCAAATAACTGATACACATACCCATTCATTGCAAACACTATCGTATATGACATTTTTCTTATCAATAAATTGGAGGAAATAAAACATTGGATGCTGGGATTTGAACCACAAATCCCGTTTACGCTATTTTGTTACTCATTATTGGCCACTCTGCCATTTGCATAATTTATTGATGATAATATTTTTTTATAAGATGCCGTTTGCTGTGAATTTGTATGTGTATCAGTTATTGAATGTTGCTACAAATGTTTAGCAGTTTTTAAAGTGATATTTAAAAAATATTTTTTTAATCTATTCTTCTTCGTAGTATCAATCCGGTGGATTGGTTTGCAGCAACAGAATCTTGCATCTCGATCTCCATTCCTCTCGGTCCTCCGCAACCCTAATCTATATTTAATTCGAATTTTATTAATTAAAAAAATGTTGAATTTCAATCCACCTATTAACTGTAAGTAAACTAAATCAATATTTATTTATTTGCCTTGTTTTTACATTGATCACGTTGAGTATGACCTCTTTTTATGAGACTGCAGTTTCGATTAACTCGTATCTTTGTGCAATCTCTCAAGACTACGAGTTAGTCGAAACTGCAGTCTCCTAAACAGAGGTCATATTCAACGTGATCCATGTAAAAACAAGGCAAATAAATAATTATTTATTATTCTTTAATGCATCTCAAAGTGAATGCTGATAACATTGAAAAAAAAAATTAACTTATACAAAACTTTGGAATTTCTTCAAGGAGAAGAAGATAATAAAATAATGATAAACCAAAGATTTTTTTTCTGTTTTCGTTTTACATTTAAAAAGTACAACTGGCACAGGAAGCATGCTTTAATTCATATATATGTAATAAAATAATATGTTATTATTATATTTTTTACCCAAAAGTGTTGAACAGCTTTTTTATGCCTCTCCTCTGTAGTCCTAACAAAGTCTGTGTATTCCAGGTTGCACTCCTTGAAGAGGCTGCTGTATTGCTCAGAGACGGTGTCGCAGTACTGGGCAGGGGACTGACTGTGCATGGCAGCGGCCTGCTGCACCTTGGAGCCGTGCTCGTCTGTCCCGGTGCTGAACGTCACCACACACGTTGGATCGATGAGACGTTCGAACCTCTGAACGGCATCGGCAATCACAGCGGAGTATAGATGTCCTAAGTGAGGCTCTTGAACAAAAGAAGACATCAAGCAAATTATCAATATATAATTTTTCCACCTTAACTGGAGCATATTAAATTCTTAATTTTTTCCTTCAATAACATTACAAAATATTTTATATTTTAATTCATTATTGAAGTAATAACATATAAGTATGGCGTTGTAAATGTATTGTCAGATTTACTGACAATGACCTCACACTCAGAACAAGCGTCGGGATACTCAATGCAAATAGTTAGACTTGTAACAACAAAAACCACGTCATAAATATAACATGGTTGACACACAAATAACACGGCATTATTGTTATAAAATCAAACGCTCATCATTTTGTATCTGTCAACACCTGCACTGAATCTGAAGCAACATTACATTAAATATGTCAATATCTTCAATCAAGTTGGTTTCAACCACTGTTCAGTGTGATTCTTTCGTCTTACACGTATCCAGGGTTGAACGATCATATGGACTTCATAAGCCGCCGCCACAAAACTCTTTCAGCTGCCATGGTCCTCGCCTCATCCCATGTCACCTCTGCTTCTCGTAGCTTCACCGAGTACATTCTATATAAAGTTCTTGACATCCTTTCAGAACAGCAGAACTCGGAGGCTTGAAGAAAAGGCAGCTATAGTTAATGCGCCCCCGCGGCATACTCAGTACATGTCCCAGACAGATCCAACATCATCTCTTGACCGACTGTAATATGGAAGGCCTTGTCCACTCTCTCACTTCATTATTTCTCACAAAGCCACACCATCGTTTCCCTAATATACCTATCCTAACATTCTACGCAGGCGCCAGTATCCACACCGATTATACGTTGGCTTTTGGTAAGATGCCAGGATTATCAACCTTCTATTCCATTTTTTAAAAATATTTAATTTCAATTGTTCTTATTAATATTTAAAACTCCAAAACTATGTCTGAGGTGCAAAGCAAAAACCTGAACAAAATAAAAAATCGACCAGAGCCTATGTATAAAACCGTATTTATCGAACGAGCCGATATGTATATAAACTTCGTACGCGGAGAAAATGGTAGCTCTCACAAGGGTTAATTAAAACTAATAAATTTAAATTGTGTGATTTTGTTTATTTAATACTTACGAGCATTCACATAAAATATTGGAGTGGTTACGAAAAACGGGCGTCCCGGTGGATTCGAGCTGAAAAATCTTCTACACCACCTCATACTTGGTTATTTTAATTATAAAATAGTCTCCAATAAAATATATTTTTACTTTTGAAAATATAACTATTGACAGTCAAACGTCAAATTTCATAATGCAGAGATTTTAGTATTTAGCAACTTGCAACATCGTTAAGCGGTCAATAGGTATGTATTGTTAGGCAGTCAATAGGTATGACTTTTAATATTGTGGCTTTTGAGTTTAGGCGTAAATGGCGAATTTATTTTAACCAATATGTAGACCCCCATTGCAGGGGTCTTCTTCAGTATTGATGATTTAGTTGTAAGTTGGTGTCAGATTTTTTTTACGAGTGTTATTGATATTTAGGTATGACATTTTGTTTGTGTTTAGAAAACGTATGGAAAAATAAATCTATTTTTCAAATTCGTGCATTTTTTATTTTAATTTCTTTATTGCTTTTAAAAATAGAATGAAATACAGATTCGTGTGAATGCATGCATAATCATAGTTCCATGTTTATATAAATTATTATTACTTAAATATACATACACTATACATAAAATTCTTTTTTCAACGCGTCAATCCAAGCACAAAAATAACGGCAGAAGCGGGATGCGAACCGCGGACCTTGGAATCCAACATATGCCCAGGTATTCATACCGCTCGGCGACTCACGCCATTACTGTGCCCAGACTGACTGCGGTGAAACTAGTATTTATAGCATTGTTAGCATCGTACGACAGATGTCGCCATAGTATATATTCAAAGTATGTATATTTTTATTATTATTCTATCAGTCTTCATTTATTCACAAGCTTAATATTATTACTTTCCGGCAGTCTATTTATTTTAGTAAGTACCACTCGGGTCTCGAACCAAACTATAGACTGAATGGATGTGAAACGACTACTTATAGTTCCGACTCGGACTTTATAACCAATCATTTACCTGTGTTACTGATGGATAATTTTACCTTCTTGATATTGTCTCAAGGAGACATTATTAATTAATCGGTATGAATACCTGGGCATATGTTGGATTCCAAGGTCCGCGGTTCGCATCCCGCTTCTGCCGTTATTTTTGTGCTTGGATTGACGCGTTGAAAAAAGAATTTTATGTATAGTGTATGTATATTTAAGTAATGATAATATTGTAATATAGTCAATGATCTATAAAAGTAGATTAGAATATTGAAATAATAAAATAATATTCTAATAAAAAAAAATTAAAAAATTAATATAAATTATTCGCTGCTGTCACTTTCGGTTGCGAGATCTTTTGCGTTTTTTTAAAAGTTCTTATAGAATTTTGCTTGAATCTGAAGTTTGCTCAGACTAGATGAAATTATATTTTTCAAGATTCTTTATCTGAGTCAATAATTGGATTTACTTAGTCGATTCAAAGATATTTATGCTAGCTACCAACTTGCATGGTATCACGCAAAACGATTTTTTCTACATTTTTTATGATGAAAAAAAAATGTGTTACATTCATTGATAATTTAAAAAAAATACTCACGATAATGTTTTTTGCCATAACTGTATAATGTAATTTCGTAAATATTTTTTAAACATTTTCTACAGCTGATACACATACAAATTCACAGCAAACATCATGTTTTGTGAAATTTCTCTCAACAAATCAGAGAAAAATAAACGGCAGAAGCTGGGATTCGAACTACGAACCTTTGTAAGCATGTCCATTTCAATGCCATTAACTTCTTGTCATCTTATTTGAAGACTGACTCTTTTGATATACAGGCGGACCTCGACTTTCGTGCATTCGACTTTCGTACAATTCGCTATTTCGTACATTTTTGAAAAATATTTTTATTTTATTTTTTGGCGAAAATTCAAAAATATTTTGTTTTCGTGCAGTTGTTTCCCTGTCGCACTATGTAATGAATATGAACGAGGTCCGTACTGTGAAAAATGTTTCGTTCTGTTCACACATATGCATTAACATACGAGCGCAAGCGAGTCCGAACGTGCGTTTGTATGTACTAATTTGTACACACTCCCGCCTGATCTCGATACGTTTAGTCTTGCGTCAGCACACGTACGGGTACATTGTTATGCGAGCTTTGTTTTATATATTTCCTTCCCGTTTTAACATGAGTGAGAAACGAGAAACTGCGAAATAGATATTGCTAAAAAAAATCAAGAGCCCATAAACTTCATAAAATAGAAACGAAGATGGATATAATAAAACAGTCTGAAAATGGAGAGCCTTATGCTTCAATCGGCCGTTCGTATGATATAAGAAGGTCTACAATATGTTCGATATTAAAGAATAAAGATAAAATTAAAGATTATGTAAAAAATAATTGGAAATATAACATCAAAAATTATTTCCAAAAGGCACGGCATAGTGATGGATGAAATGGAGAAATCTTTGTGTTATTGGATAAGTAATCAAAATCAAGAAAACATCCCTATTATAAACTTCAATGATTCAAGCTAAGGCACTTGGTTTGTATAAAGATTGGAAGGCTAGACTAAACGAAGATTCTAACACGGTGTTTCAAGCAAGTAACGGCTGGTTTTCAAAATTTAAAACAACGTATTCTTTACACAATATTAAATTCACTGAAGAATCAGCTGATGCAGATGAAGATGCTGCAAAAGACTTTAATTATTATATAAAGAAATTATTGAAGATGGAGAATATACCTCTAGTCAAATATTCAATGCAGATGAGACTGGTTTTTTTGGAAGAAGATGCCTAATTGTACATTCTTATAAAGGACGAATCAGTTGCCCCGGGTCATAAACCTTTTAAAAACCGATTGACATTGCTTCTTAGTGGAAATTTAGCTGGTGATTTAAAATTGAAGCCAATATTAGTTTATCAAGCAGAAAATCCTGGAGCATTGAAAGGGAAAGATAAAAAATTGCTTCCAGTCATTTGAAAATCCAATAAAAAAAGCCTGGGTTACTGCTTTAATATTTAAAGATTGGTTCACTCCACATTTCGCACCAGCAGTAAAACATTATTGTGAAGTAAATAATTTACCATTTTAAGCATTATTAATCTTAGATAATGCTCCAGGACACCCAAAATCTCTACAAAATTTATACCCAGAAATCAATGTTGTGTTCTTCTCCCCAATACTACGTGTCTCATACAACCCATGGACAAAACGGTGATAGCTACGCTTAAACGATATTATATGCGGTCGATAATGAATCAGGCCATCAAGGCAACTGACATGGAAGGTGGGCCCACATTCAAACATTTCTGGAAGAGTTATAACATATGGAACGCAATAAACAATATTGGAGACGCATGGGCTGAAATAAAAGAGTCAGCAATGAAAGGTTCATGGAAGCAAATATGCCCACAAATGATGAGTGATTGACACACTTGAAATAGTTTACCTAATGAACGAACTAAACCTAGATGTTAACAGTGAAGATGTGAATGAGATGATTGAATCTCAAGAGAACGAAAATAGTATACAAATTGAAAGTGAGGAAGAAGAACCAGAAAAAATCATCAAGACCTTAACAATAAAAACATGAACGAAGCTTTTATAAGCATCTCGAGACATTTTTGAATATTATGGAAAAATGTGATCCCAATGGAGAACGCATATCTTAAGTGCGTAGGGCGATCCATAATAGTACTGCATGTTACAGAACTCTCTATGAAGAAAAGAAAAAAAGTAGTAAAATACAATTAACTCTTGACAAGTTTAAAAAAGAATATATTTTTTATTTAATATGTACAATAATTAGTTTGTAATTTTTGATAAATAAAAATTTTAAAGTACAATTTTTGGAAGTTTTTTTTGTACATTCCTATACTTAGCGCCCAAGAACTGGCAAACGAAGCATTGGTCGACCCTCTACAAGATGGACTGACGATATAAGAAGAATAGAGGGAGTGACCTGGATGCGGAAGGCGGAGGATCGAAGAGGATGGAGACTAATGCGGGAGGCCTACGTTCAACAGTGGACGGACACAGGCTGATGATGATGATGATCCCTCTACTTTCGGACATTTAACTTTCGTACACATTTTCAGGAACCAATCATGTACGAAAGTCGAAGGTCCGCCTGTATATAGTATCTATATATCTAGATTTTTACTTATGGGGTTGCTTAAAAAATTTCTTCATAACTTAAAATTATATATTTTATTTTTATTTTCAATAGTTAAAAACAATGTATGTGATTGTAATTTTTTTTTTTTTTATAACTAATTTTAAGATATAAAGATTCATAGTTGTGAATTTATGATGGCCATATGATCCAATTAGAGAACAGATAATCAATAAGTGATTTTAAAGTTTTATAAATTCTGAGATTTAAATATTAAATTAAAATTTTATTATTATTCACAACAATGTGAAGTGAAATAAATAAATAACTTATTTTTCTCAATTTCTTGACTTGCACCACTTTCATAATTATGGGCGCATTGTCAAAGAGAAGGACCGGGCAGCCGACAGATACTCTATATTTATAATTTGTGGAGGGATGTGCTACGGAAAGAAGAATATCATGATAGTGTAAAATAAAAATTTAAGGTTTTTATTTATTTTTTATTACAGAAATATAGTAAAAAATAGTAGTAAAAAAAACACAATTACTACTCAATACATATTAAGAGACTTTACAGGGTTTTTTACACAAATCTCTTTGAATGAAGATCATATTAAAATAAAACAATTTCAACTGAAATAAATGCCTGGGATTTACCCAAGAAAAAGAGTAGGCCTAAATACAATAGAAATAATAAAATAAATAAATATAATGTATACAGGCATATAAAACGTAATTTAACAATACTATTCGCCATTGAATATTCCTACATCTCTGCCATAAATCTAACACAAATCATTCCTAGCTATGTGTAGAGTCTGTGAAAGGGGCCTAGGAAAGCAGACAGGGCATTTATTTCATAGTAACAAAAATGGGCGTTCATTTTTGCTCATCAAGTTCATGGTGACGAAAAAGGGCGTTTGTTCTTCACTCACCAAGTTCGAGGTGACAAAATAGGGTGTTTGTTCTTTATCCATCAAGTTTTTCGTGAAAACATTGGATGGTTGTTCTTTATTCATCAAGTTCGTGGTGACAATATTGGGTGTTTGTTTTTTATTCATCAAGTTTGTGGTGACAGAAAAAGTGTGTTTATTTTTCGTTCATATGGTTCCTATTTGCTCTCTACATCACACCCATTTCTCGCAAGCATATATTTGATCGCGCTTTGTGTAATACATTCATGAAAAGTTCCCTAACATAGTAAAGTTGTATTAATGCAACTGATGAAAATGTTAGTCAATGTTGGGTTGAGGGTTTGTATATTTTTTACATATAAAATTTTATGAAAAATATTTTTTTGAGTCAGAAATATTTTTAAAAATAATTATAACTTAATGGCAAAAAAGCGTTAGGGCGGCAGTGGATTTAAAGCAGATACGGCTATACCAAATTAAGTAAGTTACTGAAAAATCGTTTAAATTTATATACTTGTTTATATACAATTAAAAAATAAATATACTTTTTTGCACATATGATTAAATTGTCACATGTTTTCATTATTTGCATTACGAGCATTGTGTACATTATTGATGTACTTGAACAGTAATACAGCGCCAGGTTACTTAATTATTCAAGTTTTTCATTATTGAAATGTATTATTTTTTCATTATATTAAATAATTAAACCAACTATGTCATCCATCTTCATGTAATAGTATTATTTATAAATTATTAAAAGTTACTTTAAATATAGTTTGTCTAAAATATTTAGCACAACGCATAAAAAATACAAATTTAATTATGTTTGTTAATAAAAAAGAGGACATTCACCTGAGAAACCGCTAGCTAGTAAAAAGTCGGCTATTTTGGTGATAAAATACCCAATACCTACCTTACTACAAAATCTACTTTCGAATCATTGTATATGTATACATACAATAATTCAAATTGTGAAACGAAGAAGAAGACTGTGACGTCATTTCCTATCAGCTCGACCACATTCTGACAGTCCTTAAGCAATTTTTGTAACAAATTTGTCATCGTGTCAAATTTTAATTAAGTAAGTAATCTGAAATCTTATTTATGCGGTATTTACCCGGGATAAGTAAACAACTATCGGTTATGTTAAATCTACCGGCGCAAATCGGGTGGTGATTTACTTCGTCGAAAGCTTCTTCACTGATAACTACTAGTGTAGATTAGCCAGTCGAGTGCGACCCGAGCCAAGTTTAGCGTCAACCAGTCTCAACTTCGTCTTCGAACTTCGACTAGTGGCTCAAAAAACGCAAAAAGACAGCTGTAAATACATAAGATTATCAGATAACATCTCTGATAATCCTGACAGTATAATATTTTTATTCTGACCGAAAGTTTGATTTAAATTCTGATCGTAATTTAAATTTTACGTTTTATTTTGTTGTCTTGATTTTTTTTTAAAATTCCAAAACCAATACAAAGAAAGAAAATGGCAACCTCACCCCTCGAGCAGCCGTAAGTATCTGTAAGTATAAATTTGAAAACTAATACACCTCTGAAGTAAATATGTTATTTTTTCTGATATTGAATAACTTTATTAATGACATTATTTGTAGTTAGTTTTTGATTTTAGTCCATTTTGTAATTTTACCAAGTTAAAAATATAAAACATCCCCAAAAAAGGACAAAGTGGCTTTTTCCGCGTTAAAATTAAAATATGAAACACAGTAAATATTTCAGTATATTAAAGCAAAAGTTGTACAGATTTGTTATCAATACAAATATAATTATGTTTGTCATTTCCTATCACCTCGAGTGCAACTAAAGTTGATCCGGAAGAAATCCCAATTTTCGTTCTTGGGGGATTTAGAAAACTTCCTCCCATAACTTTCGATCACGTAGATGTCACAAAGATACTAAAAGATCTGTTATTTATGCAGAATGAACTAAAAGTCTAAAATTATTTAAGAATAATAGATATAATACAATGTACAGTATTTATACATCGAATGAATGGTAATACTTTAATTTTTCTCTAGTTTCAACATAGTCTGTCGTGCAACAGATATAAAAGGTTGGATATCTGAATGTCATCAGATAAAATGATGACTTAAGGAGTGTCTTCTGAGAAGGAAACAGGGAGGCCCCAAGCCTTTCTGCCGTACACTCAAGGCACGACTGAGAAAGTAGTCAGGGTCTTGTAACATTTTGATTATACAACTATACACAAGACTTCACCCGGTAATTCAATTATAAACTCTCCTTTGAGGCATTTAAAATAATTTTTTTAAGTACATTCAAATGCTCCAAGCAAATAATATAGACATCACCAATTGTGAAAAAATGCTGAAAAACTGTTGTTTGTTTCTAGAAGATTAGGTGAGGTTTTATTTATATTATATCAAGAATTTAGCAGATAAACTACAAATCGATCCAGTATTTAAATTACCAAAACGGAAAAGACGTATGAAAAGACAATTTGATGAAAATGCACAAGATGGACACATTATTTGTCCAGTGAAAGCGTTTGAAGTCGAGTTCTTTAATCCGTTATTGGATACAGCTATTATTTCAATAGACGAGAGATTTGAACAATTAAATGATTATTCAGAGACATGGGATTTTCTGTACATTGTTGATGAATTGCCAGAAAGAAAAGAACTCTTAAAATATTGTATTAAGCTACAAATGAAACTTACGGTTAATTCAAAATCCTCTATTGACAGTGGCCTACTGTGTGATGAATTAATTAGTTTGCGAGCTTTAGTTTCGAATAAAGTTAAGAGTAGTAAAAAAAGTTACTCCACACAAAATTCTAAATTTCATAAATCAGCATAATTTACAAGATTTATATCCTAACATGTGGATTGCTATAAGAATTTTATTAACATTGCCTGTGACCGTAGCAAGCGGGGAACGTTGTTTTTCAAAATGTCACAAAATAGGCTTTCTAGTTTAGGAACCTTATCAATTGAGAACGATATAGCTGAAAATTTAGATTTTTCGTTCATAATTAAAAAAAATCCGGATAAAAAGGCCAGAAAAGTTAATTCTTAGAAGTAATGTTTTTATATGTTTTCCAGTGAATAATTTTATTGATTAATAATTATTTGTTTTAATTTAAATAACTTTAATTTAATTAAACAAACGAAAGGGTGTCTTTCTCAAAATTTTCCTCACTCATAAAAAACAATACGGGGGGGGCGGCTGATTTTATTTGCCCTAGGGCGCCGCAAGGTCTAAAGCCGGCACTGCAAATGACCAAATATTAAAAATGGAAAGCAAAGCAATCGCCAAAAGTTAGCGACTCTGGATGAGACGCCTCGAGTGTGCAAGCATCATGAGAGACTACGTAGTAACTAGGCATGTTACTATGCAACCAACAAGCTTTTCACAAAAAATTCACAACTCCTAGCGTGAGCCCAGGGGCTTGAAGATAAGGCAACTGTAATTTATGCATGAGAGCATAAACTACAGCTAATATCACTAGCATCTTACTTCTACTTATTACAACTGCTTTCTTTATCCCAGCATTGCTTACCACCATTTGGAGGAATTGGTTCCCTTTGAACCAGATTTTAGTTCAAAATGTAACTGGCGTTGCAGTTACTCAGTAAGCCAACTATCGAAATTCTAGGAAAAGGTCTTAGAAAATCCCTTTATTTCATCCATTTTCATGTAATAGTATTATTTATAAATTATTTTGAGTTACTTAACAAATGTATAAAACATTTAACAGCTGTAAATGGTGATATTGAGAGATGTGAGAGATGTGAGAGATGCGCTCTCCAGATACGACAGCACAAGACAACAACGTACAGGATAAGTCAGTTGTAACATTTCCAAAGCCCAATCATGCACTTTCTCCACTAAGAAGACTGCAGGCACCATCAACATCCTTGGAGTATGAAATCCCTAATGGTAATCAATTAGAAATTTTGGATTGAAATTCTTCATACGTTTTAATTATTTGACATCATCAAATTTATGGAATCGAACAGCTCGTCTGTTCTTTATTGATCGAAATTGTGGTGTATATAAAGTATGGTATTCAATGTGTAATTTGAGAAGCGGACATGGATTTGTATTCGAGACAGGTTATTGTATTCATCAACGATGCCAAGTCCAAATGTCAGAGCTGCCAACGACGAAAGAGCCACTCTCATAAAACAAGGGTCCGAAGACATCCCAGATATAAGTAAATGCGAAATTGAATCGGCCCTAAAACAACTTCAAAATAACAAAGCCCCTGAAGAAGACGAAATTACATCTGAGCTTCTGAAATAAGGAGGAACCGATTGAAAGAGCTTAAAAAAACTATTCAACAAGGTAATAGAACATGGAGAAACCCCGGTGATATGAAGTAAGAGTATCGTGATATTGTTTCATAGAAAAGGCGATAAATCGCTGCTCAAAAACTACCGACTGATTTCCCTTCTTTCCCATGTATATAAAGTATTCTCCAGAATTCTAACTAACAGGCTGACGGGTCGATTTGATGAATTCCAACCTGGAGAGTAAGCTGGGCTTAGGAAAGGCTTTAGTACTATTGACCATATCCACATGCTATGACAGATCATACAAAAAAATGAAGATTATAATCAGCCACCTGCCTCTGATGAAATATATTTTTTTTGCACATATGATTAAATTGTCACATGTTTTTATTATTTGCATTACGAGCATTGTGTACATTATTGATGTACTTGAACAGTAATACAGCGCCAATTTACTTAAATGAAGTTTTTTATTATTGAAAATGTATTATTTTTTCATTACATTAATTAATTAAACCAACCATTTCATCCATCTTCATGTAATAGTATTATTTATAAATTATTTTAAGCTACTTTAAATATAGTTTGTCTAACATTTTCAGCACAATGCATAAAAAATACAAATTTAATTATGTTTGTTATTAAAAAAAGAGGACATTCACTTGAGAAACTGCTAGCTAGTAGAAAGTCGGCTATTTTAGTGATAAAATATCCCATACCTACTATACTTCAAAAATCTACTCTCGAATCATTGTATAAGTATACCCACATCAATTCAAATTTCGAAATGAAGAAGAAGACTGTGGCGTCATTTCCTATCAGCTCGACCATGTTCTGACAGTCCTTAAGCAAAATTTTACAATTTAGCAAATTCGACATCATCTCAAATTTGAATCAAGTGAGTACAAGTGGTTCTCGACTTCCGAGGGTTCTACTTACGACAATTCGCACTTACGACCAAAAATTTGAATTTTTTTTTTTTTTTTAAATTACGGCCAAAAAAATTGTATTGCGGTTTGCGTGTCAACCTGAGTCATGCGTAAACAAAGATGACGCAATAATGATGCCATAACAACTTCCTTCCGGTCAGTAGATCACTTCTTCCCTTCGTTGTTTTAAAATTATGAATTAATATAAAAAATATATATACATAATTCAGTTGACACAGTGTTTTTGAACACGGACATATATACAATTAATACAATAAGATATAAATATTACATATACCCAATTAATATCTGAAGTCAATATCAATAAATCGTGCCCATAATGACTGGCAAACGGAGTAGAAGTGACAAAAAAAGAGAAGTGCTATAGATTTAGAAATAAAACTGAAAATAATTAAACAATATGAGAGTGGTAAAAGAGTGAAGGACATAGCTCGGGATCTACACTTATCACATTCAACGATCTCTATAATTTTGAAGAATAAACTAAGTATTAGTGAAGCTGTTAAAGGAGCAATATCCATAAAATCTGCAATAATAACAAAAAAAAACTTGGACCCATTTACGAAATGGAAAACTATTAATGATTTGGATGGAAGATTTGATAAAAAAACGAATCCCCCTTAGCCTTGTGACCATAAAGTCAAAGGCGCTGAGTATTTTTGAAAACCTAAAATTAAAGGAGCAAACTAACTACGAGCAAACATTTACTGCTAGTAATGGTTGGTTTGCGAGATTCAGAAAACGGCTGAATTATCAAAATGTGAAAATAAGTGGAGTGGCAGCTAGTGCCGATTACAAGGCTGCTGAAGATTTTATCCATATATTTGACGCAATGGTTAGGAAAGAAGGATACGTCAAGGAACAAATTTTTAATGTTGACGAAACCGCGCTCTATTGGAAGAAAATGCCTCAAAGTACCTACATTAATAAGGATGAAAGAAGTATGCCAGGCTTCAAGGCATTTAAGGATCGTTTAACACTTTTATTGGGTGGCAATATTGCTGGATATGAATTGAAACCATTAATGATTTATCAATCTAAAAATCCGAGAGCCCTCAAAGGAATCAATATCGATATGTTACCACTATATTACCGTTCAAACAAAAAAGCGTGGGTGACACAATTTATTTTTGAAGACTGGTTTTTGAATTTATTTATTCCAGAAGTAAAATAATATTGTAATCAGAAAGGAATTCCATTCGATATACTTTTAATACTAGACAATGCACCAGGACATCCACCACATATCGGAAATTTACATCCTAACGTTAAAATCGTGTATTTACCCCCTAATACCACCAGTATTTTGCAACCCATGGACCAGGGAGCTATTGCCACATTTAAAGCCTATTATTTAAAAACTACATTTGCCCAAGCAATAGTAGCGCTTGACGAGGGAAAAACGTTAAAAGAGTTTTGGAAAATTTTTAATATTCACCAAGCAATTAAAAATATTGGTAAGGGATGGCAAGAGTTATCATCGTGCATGTATGGAATATGAAACTTACTAAACGTTTTTGAAAACATAACTCAGTCTCAATTTGAAAAAGAAAATGAAATTGAACACACTACAAATCTCATTGTAGGGCTTTGCAAGAAACTTGATATTAATATAGATCGTGAAGATTTAGACCAACTTATAGAATATGATTCAGAAGATCTTACAAATGAAGAATAATTATGCATCGAAAATGAAAGGGTTGAAGAAGAGACCAAAAAAAAAATTATCATGGAATCTTCAAAAAAAATTTATATTGAAAGAAATGGAAGCAGCGTTCTTTCAAATTAACCAAGCAATGCAAAAATCTGCAAAAATGGATTCGGATAACGAAAGGTTTTTGAGTATAAACCGCCGTATTCAGGAAGATCTTGCTTGCTACAAAGAAATATACGAAAAAAAAAACAACAAACAACTCAATTAAAATTGGATATGTTTTTTAAAAAGACTACTACTGCTTCTTCTTCCACTACTGTTGATGAGCCAATGGATTGTACTTATATAAGTCCAGATGACGAAACACTTTAAATATTAGCTAAGTAATTATTTTAAATATTATTAATGTGAATATTTTATTTTGTATTAATAAATAAGTATAAATATAACAATAAAAAATATATTAATAAATACACATGTTATATTTTAATATGTAATTATATACATATGTACATATTTTGTATGAAATTCGACTTACGACCAATTCGAATTACGACCAAAGTCCAGGAACGTATCTCGGTCGTAAGTCGAGGACAACCTGTAATCTGAAATCTTATTTATGCGGTATTTACCCGGGCTAACCGAACAACTATCGGTTATGTTAAATCGATCGGCACAAATCGGGTTGTGATTTACTTCGTCGAAAGCTTCTTTACTAAAAACTACTAGTGTAGATCATGCAGACTAGGCCACCCAATGGCGTCAGCACTGGCAGAGCATCTGGCTGACACGGGCCATAAGTTTTCATTCGAACCCGAAATCGTGGCTCGAACACAAGGAAAACATGCACGCCTAGTAAGGGAAGCCATTGAAATCAAAAGACATCCCATCAACATCAACAGGGATGACGGCTTGATTCTCAAAACAGCATGGCTTCCGCCTCTAGCACATACTCAAAAGCATAGCTATACAAGAAAGGACAACCACAGTGCGACATGACGTTCGTGGAGGTACTCTTCTTAGAACATATCCACCGTACACGATTACCCGACATGACGCTTGGGGAGGTACGTTAGGCTGATGGCTAAACTACCTCCTGACACCAACTCACAACAAAGTCATCAACCCTGAAGAAGACCCCTGCAATGGCGGTCGAAATATCGGAGAGAAGAAATTCGCCACAAACGGCTACACCCAAAAGCCACAATATCAAATCTGGCCGTGAAAACCTAAGTTATTTAAGGCGATAAATCCCTGCTCAAAAACTACCAACCGATTTCCCTTCTTTCCCATGTATATAAAGTATTCTCCAAAATTCTAACTAACAGGCTGACGGGTCGATTTGATGAATTCCAACCTGGAGAGCAAGCTGGGTTTAGGAAAGGCTTTAGTACTATTGACCATATCCACAAGCTACGACAGATCATACAAAAAGCGAAGATTATAATCAGCCACCTGCCTCTGATGAAATATACTTTTTTGCACATATGATTAAATTGTCACATGTTTGCATTACGAGCATTGCGTACATTCTTGATGTACTTGAACAGTAACACAGCGCCAATTTACTTAATTATATTTCATTATTAAAAATGTATTTTTTTTATTACATTAAATAATTAAACCAACCATTTCATCCATCTTCATGTAATAGTATTATTTATAAATTATTTTAAGTAACTTTAAATATAGTTCGTCTAAAATATTCAGCAGCTGCACAACACACAAACAATACTATCTCTTTATATTAATCGTGATAAGTTTTTGTTGTTTGCTGATGACTTGAAACTATTCATGAATATAATTATTGAAGATGGTCTCAAGGGAGGCCGAAACATGTAATCATTTAAAATAAATGTGAATCAAAATTAAATATTTTTAATTGATTTTTTAAATTAAAATTAATTAAAAATTATGAATATAATAGCCTTGGATTATTGTATGCTTCTGCAGTCGGATATAGATAATATCTTTGAAAGGGTAAGTGTTATAAACTGATGTTTAATATAGCTAAGTGCAACGTTCTGTCCTATACTCGAAATTTGAAAACTGTACATCATAGGTACTCTATGAATAGCATATGAATATCACGAGTGTATCAGAGACGTTGGTATAGAGTTTGAGAGCAGACTGACGTTCCACATCGTCTCAAATCGTCGTCATCGTCTCAAATTTTAATAAAGTAAGTAATCTGAAATTTTATTTATGCGGTATTTCCCGGGATATCTAATCAACTATCGGTTATGTTAAATCGACCGGCGCAAATCGAGTGGTGATTTACTTCGTCGAAAGCATCTTTACTGACAACTACTAGTGTAGATTAGCCAGTCGAGTGCGACCCGAGCCAGGTTTAGCGTCAACCGTCAACCAGTCGCAACTTCGCCTCTGAACTTCAACTAGTGGCTCAAAAAACGCAAAAAGACATCTGTTAATACAAAGGATTATCAGATAACATCTCTGATAATCCTGACTGTACAATATGTTTATTCTGACCAAAAGTGTGAATTTAATTCTGATCGTAATTTAAATTTAACCTTTTATTTTGTTGTCTTGATGTTTTTTTTAAATTCCGAAACCGATCAAAACCAAATGTCATCATCATCCAAACAGTACACGTCGAGCAGCCGTAAGCATCCGTAAGTATAAATTTGAAAACTAATACACCTCTGAATTAAATATGTTATTTTTTCTGATATTGAATAACTTTATTAATGACATTATAATTATGTAGTTAGTTTTTGATTTTAGTCCATTTTGTAATTTTACCAAGTCAAAAAATATAAAACATCCCCGAAAATAAGACAAAGTGGCTTTTTCCGCGTTAAGATTAAAATATGATCCGGTTTTATTTTCAGAGAAACATAGTATTTTTTTCAGTATATTAAAGCAAAAGTTGTGGTAAACACACCATCTCAAATTTGAATCAAGTAAGTAATCTGAAATCTTATTTATGCGGTATTTACCCGGGATAAGTAAACAACTATCGGTTATGTTAAATCGACCGGCGCAAATCGGGTGGTGATTTACTTCGTCGAAAGCTTTTTACCGACAACTACTACTGTAGATGTAGATAGTTTGTCTAAAATATTCAGCAGCTGCACAACGCACAAAAAATACTGTCGCTTTATATAAAGCCTACAGACAACAAAAATAAACTAAAGATAAGAATATGCTGAACACAATGTTCGGTTTGACGTCAAAAATAAACGATGATGGTTTGCGGGCGTCGTACAATATATCGTTACTTATAGCAAAATCTGGAAAACCGCATACTATCGGAGAAAAAATCATTTTGCCAGCAGTCGAAGAGGTTTTAAAGACTGTTTTACACCCAACTGCATCTTATATAATTAAAAAAAAACCTTTTAGCAACAACACAGTTCAAAGACGTATTGATGAAAGTTTCTTGTGCAATTATTTGCAAACGACCCATTTCTCTCTACAGCTGGATGAGTCAACTTTACCTGATAATGAAGCATTATTATTGGAATATGCTCTTTTTATTATGGATCAAGAAATCCACGCAGAACTGCTATTTGCGAGAACTTTGCCAACCGACACTAAAGGCGAATCAATATTTCATGTTTTGAAGGATTACTTCACGGAAAAAGAAATTCCTTTGTCAAATAAAATGTCAGTAGCTACAGATGGAGCACCTGCCGTGGTTGGGCGTTATCGTGGCTTTATAAGCCATTAAAAACAAAATGTACCCGGGGTGTTAGCATATACTGTGTCATCCATCGACAACATTTAGTTGCTAAAAATATGAATATTGGATTGCATGAATCTCTTCAATTAGTCATTGATGCTGTAAACCGAATCCGAATCAATGCGTTGGATACGCGTCTATTTACGCAGTTGTGTGAAGATAATGATGAGAACTTTCATCAATTACTCTTCCACACTAAGTGCGCTGTCTGTCGAAAGGATTAAGCTTGACAAGATTTTTTTGCACTCTTTGAGACTATTTTAGAGTTTCTGGATAAAGATCGAATTTTAAAAGAAAACTTAATGATGTGGAAAACGGACATTGCCTATTTAACAGATTTGTTTGCTAAATTTAATGCGGTTAACTTGCAGTTACAAGGTGACAGTCTTAATTTGATTAAAATCAAGTCCATCATTTCAGCATTTCTTGCTTAAAGCTAACAAAGCAGAATATTGAACGGGGCGAATTTTCCCAGTTCCCCAATCTGTCACAGATAAGCTGCCAGGAAGACGATGTTTCAACCTACGTTCATCATTTAAATGCCCTATATTCACAGACTTTGAAACAAGGTTTGAGGATATTTTGACTATGGTAATACCGCAGTAGATAACCAACCCATATGGTGACTTTGAAGAAACAAATGTCATATTACAAGAGGATATGATAGGAATATCAACTAACGAAGAACTCAAAGTACAGTTTAATAACGGAAAAAAGACATATCTATCACTTATCCCGCATTGTGGAATATTGCAAGATTTTTTAAAATTGCTTTTCCATCTTCATACCTGGTGGAAAGGGGTTTCAGTGCAGTTCCTAATCTCATAACAAAAAAAGGAACAAACTGGAAATCATCAAACGAGAAGATTTGAGATTAAATCTCACTAAATTGATGCCAAATGTTGAAAAACTATTATTAAATTATCAAGTTCATTCCTCCCATTAAATGAATTTATTTTCAGGGGGTAAATATCAGGTCTACATATAACCGAAAATCGTGTCAAGGTCCACAAGAGAAATAAGTTTGGGAACCTATAATTTAGTACATTACATACGAGTTATTTTTCTGATAACTATTATTACTATTAACTCTTTCCGGTTTGATGTCAACTTCCCGTACACCCGCATACGTGTGCACTGCACAACAGGTAATAATGTGCAGGCAACTTGTGAGCAAATAACAAACACCATCTTTACCAAAAAAACAAAACTTGGCAAGCAAAAAAAAACCAAGATCAACACTTTCATGGCGAAGGTTGTTGGCACTACAAGGTGACCAAATAATGGGGACAAATATTCCATACATTTAAAAATAGTATAAATTTTTAAAATAAAATAAATATATAATTTTCTGCTAATGGCTTTAAGAGTTAATAAGTAATCATAATTTGAAACATCAAATAATATTTTTCTTAGAACAAATATGATTTTGAAGTTAGAATCGAAACGCTTATTATTAATTTACAATAATAAATTATTTAAAAAGCCAAGTTCCTTCAATAAATGCTATAAGTTAAATCTAGAATCTAAAAACTGCAGTGAAATAGAACCACCCATGGCTCACAATACTCATGTACTTGTACATAAATGTGATACAGATAACCAGTACCGGCTTTAGACCCTGGGGCACCCTGGGGCATTGGGTATCCTTGGCTTATTCGATGCCCTGGGGCACCGACCCACTTCGCAACCCCTTAAAATTGACACTGCAGATAACCAAGATAAGTCATAACCTATATAAACGATAACCAATAACATAAGTCACAGATATTTGTGGCATTCAAATATCTACAACTGTATGTAAGGGTTTGCAGGTAGAACAGTCTGTAATCAAATCTTTGCGACCATTTTTTTGTACTGAAATAACCTGGTCCTTAGGCGGTTAAGGCAGAAAACCTTGATGGTTTACTTGAAGTCTTCGTGCCGGTTACAACTGGAACCGTTGGAACTTTCTTCATGAGATTCTTCAATGTCGCTGGTGAGCCACTCGGTAACAACATCACTGATGCACCGATTCGCCTGTGTATGTCTGAAATAAGGACAAATAAGGCACCATTAAAAACACATTGACACTAAACTGTGTTGGCATGCAATCAGTTTATTGAAGTATTTGTTTATTTTTGAAACTTCTAGAAATTATTGTAACCGGTTAAGGGTATAGGTTTAGGAACCATATCAATCTGAGTAATCGTGTACAGGCCGCTACAGGAATGCGCGCACCACTCATTTTTGTAACAATACTTGTCAGGGGCATACAAGCAATAATTCCTGAAAGTTTCATATCGATCAGATGATTGGTGTATTGATGCATGAAGGACAAACACACATATTTCATTTTTATGTATATAGATTATTTTTTACACATTATTTTTTGTTGCTGCCATCCCTTATGACTAAATTATACAAACCTTGGGAGTTTCAGGCTGATCAATCTCCTAAAAAAAACTGATTAAAAAAAATTACCCAAAACTATGCCTTGGTTAATATTGTACAACTGTCGTCTCTTATTAGTCCCCGTGATTCTACCTCGGAATTTGTTGTTAACTATATATGTTCCCAAGTGGACCTTCGGGTGCAGATATGTCTTGGAACAAGGCATGGATGCAATTAATGGTAACCGTACGTTCCAGATATGGAACAGATATGGGAAGAAAATTAAATTTATTAACCTGTGGTGGATTCAGAATCCATCTCCTCTGCAGTGAATGTCAAGGATGAAGCGATGAATGTTAAGTTGCTTGCACGTAATATCGTCAAAAAATTCCTGGAATATAACAAATTTTTATAAACAAAAAAAAATTCTTGACCACAAAAAATGGAAATAAATATGTGTAGATTATTCCAACACAGACAATATGATCTATCAGTATTAATACAGCGAACAATCCAGTATTTTCAATGAGGACATTGCAGATTTGCTTCAGTGTCAAAAAAAAAACAATTCATAGTCAAAACGTATAGTTTTCTTCAATGTATGATGGGCAGTTTTTCTGCAATAAGATTCAATTACTTAGTTTTACTTTATCATCATCATCAGCCTGTATCCATCCACTGTTGAAAGTAAGCCTCTGCGGCACGGTGCTGGGTTGAGCGCACTAGGCTGCTCTTCATTAGACGCATTCTCTTGAGCGGTCAGAGAATCCCACTTCTCTCACTTACTAAAGCCTATCGATTTTCTGCCACCGAGTCATTAATTATCCTTGTGGGTTGCTGCCGTTGGATCTGCAAGTGCAGGTGAGCGCCGTTATGTTGTTGCTTAGACGTGACTTCTCTGCGGAGGTCGGGGACACTTGTCTCAATCCTCCGCAGGGTAAGACCACGAAAGAAACCGAAAAAAAAGTAAGACTGGCGGCGCTCGCAGCATGGCAGAGCAGATGGTCTACCTCGCTCAAGGGTAGACATATACTTAATTATGTGTAAAAATAAATAAAATAAATATACAATTATGTTACATTACTGCATCAATACAAAAATCATCGTTATTGTTACAATCGTTTATTTGTAACTTTATTCATTATTTCAAGATGATAGAAAATAAAGAGATTTTGGTAAAATTTTGGGTAACAATACTTCATCATCAAATTTATCGAAGATATTTAAAGATACACATAGATACCCGAAGAAGATCTAGAGTAGTGGATGCTGCCGAAATAATAGGCACATTAAGAAGTGTTGAAGTGGCGCCCAAGAACTGGCAAACCGATTTTTGGCCGAACCTCTGCAAGATGGACTGATGACATCAGAAGAACAGTGGGAGAAGCCTTAGTGCAGAAGTCGGAGGGTCAAGAAGAATGAGACTCATGTGAGGGAGACTATAGGATATTTTCAACACCGGACGAAATCAGGCTGATAACATATTTATAAACTAAAAGCGAAATAATTCGACATTGGAATTTTTCTCAAGAAAATTCGCGGGAGACTACTTTATATGCTATGACAGCATTTTTATAGGTGACGGAACAATTTTACATTAATGTGTGTCTAGTAATTGTAATGCAAATATAATGTAATAATATTAAGTTAGGTACGTATTAAGAAAAATAAAATTAGAAGGCCGAATGTGATGGTAACAATAACCACATGCACGCAAATAAAAAGTATGTTTAATAAATAACTGATGTTAATAGCTTAAAACTGCATGAAAAACATAAAAAAACATCAAATACAGTCGTATAACGAATAGATAATTAATTAAACTGACCTTTTGGACGCTCGTCAGCTCCTTCTTCCTTTTGGCTTCGGCGTTAATCTTGGATTCCATGACCTTGCATTTCTTGTATTCGATAAGAATCATTTCACAAACAAAATAACAGATCTATTAAATATATACATAATGGATTGGTTATTAAACTGTAGATTGCGAACATCGTGAATGACTGTTATAATATATTTTTACAGATTTTTAAGTTTTGAGCAGAGCGTATTTCTAAACAACCTTAATCGCTTCCCCGATCAGTGAGTTATGAATCTCAAATTTATGCTACCTCAAGGGTTACCAGATGATACTTTTACATTTTCCCCAAATTCAGTACTATACTTCCCCAAAAATATATTATTAGGATTTTACCCCAAGGGTAACCAGATGATACTTACATTTTCCCCAAATTCAGTATTATCTTCCCCAAAAATGTTCAATTTTTACAAAATGTAGGATTTTTCTCCTTTAACCTTTACCGTGCCATTTACACGCATAGATGTACAAGCAATGCGTGCCTCAACTGCCATTAACATGCATAGATGTAAATCGCCAGTATGAATGTTTGGAGGATGATATTTCTAAGTTCTCACAGTAAATGGGGCTAAATATTATTTTGTAAAATATTATGAACTGTTTCTTAATAATATCTCTTGTAAAAGATGATAATTTATATTGTTTATATTACGCAAAGCAGCATTCAAAAAAGGTCTACAGATTTATTGACGTTTTTATTTGAATGTCGACGTACAAGCAATCCGTGCCTTAACTGCCATTTACGTGCATAGACGTAAATCGCCAGTATGAATGTTTCGAATACTGAAATAGCTTGGCGTATCATAGTTGACAGAGTATATTTCTTTGGCAGGAAAAGGGTTATAAGTGCAAAAATTTGCAGTAAAAACGGAGGCCGGAAATATGAAAATAAAATAAAACACTTCTCAAAACCAGCGCGAGCAAAAATAAATTATTTCGTCGATTTTTTTTGTTCACAATTTTTGAAAATAAAAATGTGGAATAACTTCTATATAATATTATGTTTTTATTTTGACAAAAAAAACATTCCAAAACCATTTAAAATAATACCTCTCATTCATTTACGAGAAAAATTAATAATAAAATAATCCTTTTATACATTTGTATAATTCAAGGATGTGGAAGGCGGAGGATCGAAGAGGATGGAGACGTCATGCGGGAGGCTTACGTTCAACAGTGGACGGACACAGGCTGATGATGATGATGATAATTCAAACATTATGTGATTCTTAATAATATTAGATGGCGAGGTTATTTCTCAAGACTTATCGAGACTTATCAACATCTTCGATGGAAAATCAAAATGATCTGGTGATATGCATGTTGCCCGTCTGTATTAGTCTTGATAGTCACTTGCTGTTGATTGGCAAAAGTGTATATAGGAAATTTCAATGAATATTGTTGCAATGTACTAAATAATAACGAAATATTTAATTCATTATAAACTGTGGTTTTGCCACTTTGTATACTTTATGTACATATTGTTGCTTTATATATATATACTAAGTATATTAAATATATTTATACAATAATTATTGTCGCATTTGTCCATGCCTCATCTATTTTAAGTTTGCTTTTGATAAATTTAAAATAATTTAATTGTGGTTTTGTTAAACAAGGTAAAACATTTTAGGATTGTTATGTTCAATGTAGCTAAAACGTCGTGATGTAAAAAAACTTCTAAAATATAATTCCTTGGTACCCAAATAAAAAATAGAAGAAATGTCTATTTTCGAATTTCTCATTACGCGTTATGCTGCCAGGAAGTAATATTAGAATATTACACAAAATTGTGAAATAAAACGAAAGATATTAAGTAAACATTTATTTCATTAAATTAAAATTGATATTTAATAAACATTTAAACCTCACACATACTTTCCAACTATTTTTTTTTCTCCTTGGTGTATACAATAATATTCCTTAATAATACTAGTACTATTGTCAAACTAAATTAATATTTTTTAAGATTTATTTATTTTTTACACATATTAGCTACAAATTAAAACTTTTCCTCGAGTGTGTTTCAAATGATGTATTTTAAGAACAATTGCTTTTGTATACTTATAACTCCACACATTGAAACTGAAACGTTTATTTGCAGTGCATCAAATGATACATTTAAACTTTAACTTTAGGTATACCTAAAAATATTACAGCTAATAAGTATTTTTCCAGTGTGTATAGAAGTATGCAATACAACATACCTTGCAACTAAAAAGGTTTTATTAGGTGTGTTTGAAATTTGTTTGTTAAGATGATTTAGATCTTTGCATGTAAAACTGCATGTGATGCAATTAAAAAGTGCTTCATGTGTTGAATGATGTATTTTAAGATTACTTTTACTTCTACTCTTATAACTACATAACTGACAACTAAATGATGTTTCTCCAGTGTGAGTTAGATTGTGTATTTTTAGACTACTTTTTCTATTGCATTTATAAATACAATTCAAACAACTGAAAGGTTTTCCTTCAGTATGAGTTAAGTTATGCATTTAAAGACTGGCTTTCCTATTACAATTATAACTACATATTATGCAGCAGAAAAGTTTTTGATCTGCGTGGGTTAAATTATGGATTTTAAGTATTTCTTTAACTTAACATGTATAACTACATACTTTACAACCAAAAGGGTTTCCTCCAGTGTGGGTTAAAATATGAGTTTTAAGTTTTATTAACTCTTTTAGAGGTTATAATTTTAGAATTGATTTTAATTAAAAAATTAATAAATTTAATATTTTTTAAATTAAAATTAATTCTAAAATTATAATTATGCAGTTTCACCAAGTATTGTCAGTTGATAACCTTAATGTTACTTATGTACGTTCTTTATTTAGGACTCATTTAGGAAATCTTTTGTTGATGAAAACCATATTTATAAACTTTTTATAAACTTTATTTAACTAAAACTTCTTACATAATGATAACATGTACAGTTTAAAATGTTACAGTATTTATTTAAAAAAAGGTACATTTAACTATAAATATTTATTTTATTATATACAAGTACATATTCATATATTTAATCGATCGAAACTATTTATTTATTAATAGTTGAATTAATTACAACATTATTTATATATTTTTTAATTTGCATATTTTAGTATTGATTAAATAAAAAAAAACAGTAAAAACAGTAATTTTGTTAGTATTATCCTGTTGACCGGTGAAACAATTTGATAAGTGCTCCCAATTTGAAGCATATGGACATCACACTCAACCACAAATGACGTCAGCCAGCTGATATATCCTTTGCCCTTTCTCTCAGTTATGTCTTGATGACTTTGAATATATTATTGTAAAATACGATAAACATATGTAATTATATATGACTGATTCTTGTCCCATCACTGAAGTCATAATCAATAATGGGCACGGTTCGTATTTGGATGATTTAAGCAAAATATTGCCTCACCCCTTCTTTCTACATAGCTGCAGACTTTGACACCTCACAAAAGATATTGCAGGCGTATGATAAGTTTGAAAACTTGTGCTCGTTAAGAATATTCAAGGTACGATGGTTTTGACTTTTTAAGGAATTTCGATGTGAGGGAACGGACACGGCAGCATTTCATACTGTCGGTTAAGAGATACAACAAGATATCTGAGACATGTTAAGAGCATTAACTATAGCTCCCTTTTCTTAAAATTTGAGCTTTATAAAAATATATTTTGTTCAAAGTAGGAAGAACCCTGTGACACATTTATTGCCCTGTGCTGAGTACCGTCCGATTTAACGTTATAAAAACGTTCACTACATATATTAATTTTATCAACGTTAACAAAAGCCTTTCTTATAAATAATAAGTTATTTAGGTAAATATATCACAGTAAAAACAAAATAAATAAAAAATATATACATATTGTTAAAAATTAACAAAAATACAGCAATTTGTAAAAATATGAATATAATATCTGACGCATGTAGAAGGCTAACTCACATTGCTGCGAAAACCAGTGTTGGGGTATACATAATCGACATAATCGATTTTTGATTGTTTTTGTATATACCTACTAAAATTTAATATTATATTTATTTTCAATTATAAGTGAATATTAAAAGGTTTAGTCATCATGAAGACCATCAGAAAAATACACAGAATTTACTTTTGGAAGGCAGGGTTGACGTAGTTTTCGGCGAGGACTATCGCGGCTGACAAAATATTGTAGTGGTAGTTTGTGATAACCATATGCTCTAGCTAGGGAGCTGATATGGAATGATGATGAAAAATTATGCGTCTCATTAATTTGCAACGAAAATAGATAATAAACATGATATTAACGCCAGTCACTATCAACTCAAACATTGATATATTTCCTTATCAAAGAAAAATAAATAATAATTGTCTCGCACCCTGTTGTGTCCGTGGATATCCTTTAATATAAATATAATACAAAACAATCATTTCAGATTAATTAGAACATATAATACAATATTTTCCCAACAGAGATAATTTCGCAATTATCCTTGTGAATTAACAATTAACTTTTGACTAATCTCTAAAAGTACAAATTATTTGAATAACTTCAGTTAAATTTGACTATTTTAACACGTTCATCGCCATGTCAATCACCGGTGGCCGACACGACATACATAAATTTGACTTTTCATTTTGCGCTGTCAGCCATGCGCTCCATACAAACTGCTATTCAGAATGTCCGACGCGGCCCTAACACCTAATACCACAAAAACATTTTCCGTCAATTTACAAAAAACGGTGTTGGCGATGAACGTGTACTTTCTTATATTATCTTTATACATAATTATTTTTAACGCTGCTTTAACATGGATTACGTTAATCACTGTTTAATCTTGAACTAAATACAACGGTTTTACTTTGAATGAAAGCCTTTTTAAGAGTTATTAACTTATAAGCATTCTATGTAGTGATGACGTACGTTGATGAAGACTTTATTGAGATTGCAAAAAAAACACAATCTTCATGTATATAATTAAAAAATGCTGGGAAACACAGGAGCTACCGATGTTGCCAGATACTGGGAAAAATAATTTGACGTCGCTGACATGAAGAAGAAGAAGATTAAAAAATGCTCAAAGTGGTCCATGTTAAAACAATGTCAAAAATAATGATGTATTTTGTATTTGAAATGAATCTTGAAAGTGAATGCTAAAAATATAAATAAAAATACTTATAAAAATATTAAATCATAAATATTATTTAATTTTTTAGATATATATATATATATTATATATATATTTTGTTATTTTACAAATTGATTTTAAGTTACATAGACATTTGATGATTAAAAAAATTAAATTTTTATACAACTTTACTGGTAATTTACTATTATAGTTGTCTCTCGAGTCGAGAAAATATCAAACGTTTTAAATTCAACATTCTTTTGTACAAAAACCATTTACTTCACAACAAAAATAGTGCATAAATCATAGTAAACAAGTCTGTTAAGTAAATATATATTTATTTGAAATATACATATTTTAGTATTTTTTTTTCCTTATTGTGTAAAAATGTAAATAGACACTATTATCAAAAATGGTGTCACTTCCTATCGTTCACAGATAATTCATTTAGCGACATATCGGTAACGACTTGGGGCACAGTGCGCAAAATGTCCCGTGCACCAGACGTCCATTGCGCCCCACGTCGTTACCGATGAGTCGCTGAACGAATTGTCTGTGAACCATATGCGGCGAAACCATTGAAAAATGGTAATCCACAAAAATAATCAATAATCAATTATCTACATTTGAAATATTGATAGTATGCATTTAAAATGTGCGTTTATTTTATAAAAATCACCAGTTTATTTTGAGAAGACTATCAGATTCAGATCATTCAAAATACTGGCTATCAACAGCTACGACCTTTTCCCATCTTTCAAGTAGCATGCAGATTCCACGATAGAAAAAGTCTTGGTCTTTTGAGGCAATCCAGTCATCGACCCATTTTTTATTTTACTGTCACATAAACGGTTAGGTCACTAGAGAATGTTAAACTTACGAAACTCTTACATAAAATTTCAACTACATTCGAGACCTCTACAAAAGGAAATTATCAAATTGCTTATTTTGCTCCAGAGTTATACTTTCTCCTTGAATTTATACTACTCCAAGTATTGCTTCGCTTTTATTTATTAATGATTTATTTAATTATATGTATATATTGAGTATATACATATTTTATTTATTTTATGATGTATTTAAAAAAAACGATCACTCGACATTACACCATTATGTATTGATAAATAGTTCATTAGTTTCATCCATCATTATTACTAATTGTTTTATATTTTTAAGTGAGCACATAGAGAAACATATCGCCATCAGTGCCGGTTTTAGGGGGTGGCGAAGTAGGTCGGTGCCCTAGGGCGTCCAACAAGCTAAGGGTACAGAGATTAACCATTCTTTTATATATTTTTTAAATATAAGCAATATGAGGCGCTATAAAAAAATGCCCTAGGGCGCCGCAGGGTCTAAACCCGGTACTGATCGCCATATTGTGATGGAGACAACTCATATGTGGATTCTAAGACCATTTTTAGTAGTGACCAAGTCCCTAATTCATTTATAAGGTTAATTATTGAGAGGGATAAAATTATCAACTAATCATTTTGTTAGTATTTAATTCCATTAATGACCAGTAAATATTTAAGAAATAGTCAGTAATAAACACATAAGAAAAGTCAGTAGAAATAATAAATTGGCAGTTCATAATTGGTGAATGGAAATTAATAATATGTCATTTTAGGTAAGGTTAGGTGTCCATTTTATGTGCTAATTATTCATTAATTAATGGCAGCATTGAGTATATTACCGTCTTTTAATATTATAACTTACCATATTGGATACTAACAATTTATTTAATTTACTGCCAGTTAATTTGATTTACTGCAAAAACCTTGAATTAGATTCTGAACAAATAAATAAAGGCCGATAAAATTTGTCAAATAAAATTAAATATTATGGAAATAAAGTAATGTATATTTAATATCAAAATTAAATATCTATTATATGTAAAAAAATCAACTGTTATCCTTGTAAGGAATATTTTGATGCAAAGTAATTATGCAATGTAAAAAGCAATTTATTCAATATATATATTAAGAGAATCGATTATTTTTAAAGTGATATGTTTGTTATATTTATAATGACATAAAAATGTTTTTTTAATGACAATAATTTGTACCACATGATTAAATCCAAATAACATTAATCTGGGAAATAAGAAAAAAAAATGCTGTAAAATAAAAATATAAAAAAACAATAAATTATTTTTATAATTATCAATTTTATCAAACTATTGTATCGGTTATGTAAAAATAGTAATATATAGTTTTATTTGTATGTATTAGGTACAAAATAAAGTAGTTGTCACTAGATAAACTATAAATAAGCATTGTAATCATTAGATATGGTAGTCAATATGCATCATCATCACTAGATATGGTATCAATATACATTGTCGACATTAAATATGATAGTCAATAACATCTTCATTATGAGATAAACTATCAATAAATATGAAAATCATTGAATATGGTAGTTAATATGCACCATCATCACTAGGTATGGTATCAATATGCATCATCAACATTAGATATGATAGCCAATAACATCTTCATCACGTGATTAAGTATAAAAAAACATAATAATTATTGGAAATAGCAGTTAATATGCATCATCATCAAAAGGAATGTTACCAATATGCATCATAATAACTACAAATGTTATCAATATGCATCATATAAATTACATATGATAGTCAATAAAATCTTTATCACGTGAAAAAGTATCAATAAACATCATAATCATTGGATATGGTAGTTAACATGCATCATCATCACTAGATATGGTGTCAATAAGAAACAGTGTCATTAGATATGGTAGTCAAGATGTATCATAATAATTATTTTTAAATCACAGAGATAATAAAGTATTTGCTTTGAAATATTATAAAAGGTAACGTGTCTCCAGTAACAGTATTACTAAATATATAATTTTATAATATTTATGTAGTTTTACTTTATGGTACAGATATTTTGAAGCATTCTTTATAATTAGTGTTTCCCTGTTCATAATAAAAGTGAGTCCTCTCTATACGGTTGTCACAATATGTCAACGTAGAACAAATTGATATTCAAATTCACTGTTCACAAACGGTAGATGTTGGAAATAACTCCCAGCATCAGTTTTTCCGCCATTATACACTCCTAATCTTTGCAAGAAGCTTATTAATAAATATTTGAAATCCTCTCAATTTTTGAACGCACACAACCACTTTTAACTTTTTTCCACACGCGTTGAGCCCAAAAACAGAAGGTATTTTTTTTAAAACCAAAATATTAACATGAATCACATATTTTATTTCAATTAATTTTTTCAATTAAAAAGTATAATGATATTTACTATGATATTGCTTTAGTACAGAAAACATGTGTATATAAATTCTTAATGATTCAATAACAAGAATGATACATTTTTATAGACATTTATAACAAAAATAATTTATTTGTTATATTTTTTAAATAAAACCAACAACAAAACTGATCACTAAAAATTGATTTATATTTTATAAAACTTGTTTTTCCCCGATCCACCAACTAACTGGAGCATATAGCCGCTCACGAATTGCCACTGTAAAATTCTGTCAACTGCAATGTCCGTCAAATGAAGAGCGTTTGTAAAGAATTCTGGCGTTCCTTCTTTGTTTTTATTTAAAAACATTCCAAAATGCCTAGCATCAATATTTATATTGCGTATGTAAAAAGACCCAGTTTCCTTGCTATGTGACTATAAATAAGGTAAATAATTTCTGAAATCTTGAATTACATTTTACTCATGACAGTAGTTTAGTTTGATTTTGTTATTATGACGTTAGGGACAGACACAGAAAACTTTTGTACTACTGTCTGTTAAATAATGAAAGTAGAGGTGGTGTGGACAATTGACATATTCTTTAGATGTCACAAGACGAAATCTACTACAGTGCCTTTTGATTAAGCTTCTAGGCTCTTGCTGTTATAAAATTCTGTCCAGAACTATTATATTTTTCCTCTTTTGTAGATGGTATTGTTCTACTTGATCTCTGTGATCTTTGACACGTGTCATCTTCTTATTCTTTTGTGTTATTTTTATTTTTTATTATTTTCTCTATTTATTGTATATTTATGTATACTCTATGTTTCTAAATATTTGTAAAAAAAATTGGAATTTCGATTCTGTATATAAATAAATAAATAAATAAATAAATATATTGTACTCATAGATATCAGATACAGCATGGGTCTAAGAACAGAATGGCTGACAGATTTTAGTAATGGCAGTTTGGCAGCAAACTTTCCAGATTTTTTTCTATATATTTGATTATACGTAGGAAATGTTGAATCATTCGTTATGAATATATATATTTTCTTTCTATTTGTTACTGTTATTCGTTCCACCATCTATGTTGAGATCAATGGTGAAAAAATAGTCTCTCGGTAGTCTTGTTAGACCACCACCGTTTAGTTCGTAAATACCGGCTGTATGATATTACTATTCTCAGTGTTTGTCATTTTCTTTAACAAAATGTATAATTTTAAGAAGCCTTCGGTGAGCTGTTCTGAGGTTTTACTTTTGATGTCGAATGCTTCGGTGTTGTAGACAGATTATTTATTGAAAATTGTGTGCCACGTGTCGCTTACACGTGGTCTATCTTCCCACGGTAGCTAATGCGCGGTGTGCTGCTAACTCGAGGTTCACCTCCTTGCTGTAATAGTTGGTCTGTCGTGAGCCGTGTACCGCTTAAACGAGGTCCATCTCCGCGGGGTCCAGCGGCCCGCTGCGATAGTAAGTGTATCGTGTTCCGTTTACACTGGGTTCACCTCCCTGCTGTAATTGATGTGTCGTGCGCCGCTATCGCGAGCTCCACCTCCGTAGGGTCTAGCAGCTCGCTGCGGCTGCTCTCCTCGGGTCACATCTGCGTGTCTCGCAGGTGGATCTCCTCGGCAGTTAGTGTGCCGTATGCCGCCTAAACGAAGCCCACCTCCGTGGGGTCCAGAAACTGGCTGCGGCTGCCCTCCTCGGGTCAAATCTACGTGTCTCGCGGGCGGCCCTATTCGGCAGTTGGTGTGCCGTGTGCCGTGTGCCGTTTACACGAGGTCCACCTCCGTGGGGTCCAGCAGCCCACTGCGGCTGCCCTCCTCCGGTCACATCTGCGTGTCCCGCAGGCGGCCCTCCTCGGAGCCCGGCGAGGCCCCCCGGACCACGAGTGTCTTGGTGCCGTAGTCCGTCACGAAGTTGTCCCTCTGCGGTGCGCGCACGCTGCGGTATCCACAACACGGAGGGTGCCGCGCGGTCAGGATGCGCTTGAACGCCTCGCGGAACTCTGTGTTAAAGATGGAGTAGATGATTGGGTTGAAGGCCGAATTGGAGTAGCCGAGCCAAGACAGAATCTTGAACACGAGACCTGAATAAAAAAGGTTTATTTATGCGTTAGTTTTATAAAGTAGGAGATTTAGTGAAGTGGTTTGAGAGCGGTTCGTGAAGGACTTTTTGTCTCGAGGCCTTCGTCCGTTAGTGGCGCTGCGTTAGCGTGCTCTGTCAGAGTGGTGTTGCCACATACGTAAATACTGGGTAAAAAAGCACTTATTGAGATGTTTGAAAATATAAACTAGTTGAGTGAGCAGGTTAGTAAAATATTTTCGTACGTTTGGTTTCTTAACTGAAAATATTAATTGTGGAAAAACCTGGAGTACACAATTCGGTGTAAGAAATGGGATAGATTTGGTGGTTTTTGTACAAGCAGCATAGATTTTATTAACAGAAATAGGATGTATTTGATGGCAAAAAAAGAGTAGATTTAGTAGCTCAACCGTGATGAATTTTATCCCAGAAGTTGTGTGGATTTGTTGGCAGAGATGAAATATATTTCATGGCAGAATTGCTATAGATATGGTGGTTAAGTGCGATAGATAAAGAATTTATTTTAGAAATTGGTCTTAATTTAGTCGCAGAAGTGAATTCAATTTTACGGCCAAAATGAGATGGATATTAGATTGAAAGAAGGAGGGATTTAGTAGCCAGAAGTGTGATGGATTTGGTGGCAAATAGTAATATATTTAATAACACCCGTTTGCAGAGACATTTCTCAAGATTTGAGGTGAATCGATAGCTGAAGGTTCCTCAAATTAATTATTATAAAGGAATGTAGCTGTTATAGGTTATTTACCTTAAAAAATCTCTGTATATGGGTGTAAAGCTGGTTACTAAGGAATGACTTAGTATATGGGTGGTAAATTTTGCCGGTTATAGCTCAATGGTCAAAGCGTTTCCTTTGCAGGCCAGAGGTGGGGGGTTCAATCCCCGACGGAGATAAATTTTTTTTTTTAATCTCCTCTTTAATATTTAAAATCGATAAAAAAAAAAATTTTTAATCGATTTCTGAGCTCTAAAATATCCCCGGTTGGTGTGAATTTGATCCATTACCCGTAAAATTTCAGTCATAGCCTATTAATTAAAATTGGTGGTAGACGAAAGTCGTCCCGTGAAGACCACCCAATCATAGTAAATTCCTGTAATAATAAAGGATGATGGGTGAATCTCGGGCTCTAGTCTATGACGCTGGCGGATCAACACTCCACATGCGGCGTTTAGCCATATACACCATGGTGAGCGTCATAGAATTCCACAGATGAGACTTCAGAATTACGATCACCATCTGTCGGTATTCTCCTGTATGTGTTTACATAAAAAAAATAAAAATAAATGACAGAAGTGAATTTAGAAAGTGGGATTTACATTAGAAGTGGGATAGATTTGGTGTTTCCTTACCTGGTATACACGTCTTGCAGAAGGCGGCCACGATGTTCACGCAGAAGAAGGGCACCCAGCAGACCAGGAACACTCCTATGATGACGCCCACCGTGATGGCAGCTTTATGGTCTGACACGTGGTAGGGCGAGGAATGCACGTGTGTTTGCACGCGTCGCACGCTCTTGCGGTTGGCAGGGGGTAGCTGCACGGTGCGCGTCACGGCTCGGATGGAACGCACGTGCTTTTGCGCGTAGCAATACAGCCTAGAATAAGCAAAACAAAAATATAAATATCACATCGGTACTTCACAGTCTGCACACACGGTCTGCTTTTTGTAGAATCCTTTTCCGAACCTTACCATTTCCTTATCCATTCTCACGTATTTCGTGGTTATTATTATTTTTTTTTTTGGGGCCTTAGGCCCCCGGGCCGGTCGCCTTGTACCTGCGCTCCTTGGGAGCACTTACCAAGGCATTGTTTTCAGAGTAAATTCTCGTTATACAAGTAACTGGTTTTGGTGAGCAACACCACACATGGGTGTAAAAGTTAGTAGTTGAGACGTTAAAATTTGGACTTTTAGACTTCTTCGCCGAAGGTCGCCGCGAATACAGAAAATGCATGGTAGTTGGGCTCCGTAGATATGAGATCGATATATCCAACCGGTCCAGACTTCTGTTGGATTACGCTAAGGAGCCTTTGCCTCGCTAAATCTAATATTGGACAATGCCACAGAACGTGTTCAGCGTCCTGCAAGGGGCTGCCGCATGGGCAGTCTGGACTATCAACGAGGCTAAACTTGAAGATTTTAGCCTTAAAATTGCCGTGCCCAGTCATGAATTGACTAGTCCAGTGGTTTGGAATAAGCCACGGCATCTCCATTCTATCGAGGACAGAAGGAAAGAAGGAATATGTGTGTCTACCCTTGAGCGAGGTCGACCATCTGCTCTGCCATGCTGCGAGCGCCACCAGTCTTACTTCTTTTTCGGTTTCTTTCGTGATCTTACCCTGCGGAGGATTGAGACAAGTGCCCCCGACCTCCGCAGAGAAGCCACGTCTAAGCAACGACATAGCGGCGCTCACCTGCACTTGCAGATCCAACGGCAGCACTCCCGCAAGGATAATCAATGACTCGGTGGCAGAGGATCGATAGGCTTTAGTAAGTGAGAGAAGTGGGGTTCTTTGACCGCTCAAGAGAATGCGTCTAATGAAGAGTAGTCGAGTGCGCTCAACCCAGCACCGCGCCGCATATGTCACCGTGCTGAGAAAGATCGCATCATACACTGTTTTAAGGGCTCGAAATTTGAGTCCCCATGAATTCCCCGTAAGGCGAGAAATACAGAAGAAAGCCTTCCGCGCCTTATCTACAACATGGCGAGCGTGAGCGGCGAAACTTCTTTTACCATCCATGATTACGCCAAGGTATGTAACTTCTGTAGAAATTTTTACTTTAGCACCTTGGAAGTAAATAGCTGGTGGACGTAGTGAAGATAATTTTTCCTTTAAAAGAATAGCTTCTGTTTTATGTGGCGCAAAACATAGTTTGTTTCGTTGGCCCCAGGATGAGATTTGGTTTAGAGCTTCTGTGGTTGAGCGCTCCAGTGAAGATCGACTGTTAGCTTCTACTGTTAGAAGTGCATCGTCAGCGTATGCTACAACACCACATCCGGGAGGCAGCGGTAAGCTGAGGATGTCATCGAAAAGAATGTTCCAAAGCATTGGGCCAAGAACGGAACCCTGAGGACACCCTCTAGAGACGTTACGTGATATACGAACGCTTCCAGCGTCAGCGAAAATTTTACGGTTTTGGAAATAGCTCTGTAACAATGCGTATAGGTTACCGGGAATCTGTCGAAGGCGAAGCTTAGCCAAGACCATTGGCCACCATGCGTTGTCGAAAGCACCTGAGATGTCCAGAAGAACACCCAGAACGTAAGTGCACTTGGAGTCAGTTGTTGTCTTGATTGTCGTGAGAATAGCATCTTCCGTTGAGACTCCCGGTCGGAAGCCGAACTGTCTCTTGGAGATTGGCATATTTGAAGTGGCTAGATGTGATTCTAGTTTACTTACGACAATACGCTCCAGGATTTTGCCGAGGACTGGCAGAAGAGTGATTGGACGATATGCTTTAGGGTCGGTGCGGGGTTTGTCTCCGGATTTCGGAATGACTGTCAGAAGGCCCACCTTCCAACAGTCGGGGAAGGTTCCTGTTTGGATGCATAAAGAAAGAAGGTTTGTGATCTCTGGCTTGGCCATGAGCCAGACCATTTTGACAATACGATTATCAATACGATCTGGTCCAGGTGCTTTGCCAGGGTCAAGGGACGAGATTATTGTGTTGATTTCGCTCTCTGAAGGGGGCGTGCACGAGGGCGTGTCAAGACGAAGTGCCGATACACGCCTAACCTGCAACGCGTGATCGTCGTCTGAAAATGGGTCGTACTTTGTGAGTAAGGAGTCTACAAGGGCGCCAGCCGTATCAATGAGAGTGGATGTAGGTGTATCACCCAAGAACTGGGCGATACCACAGAGCGTGCGGCCTGGCTGTAAGCTTGCCTTAACTGCACGGAAAGCCTTTCCCCAAGGATCTGGATTAGATGTAGATGTTACGAAATTGCGCCAAGAGGATTGTTTCGCTTTCATTATGGAGCTCTTATACATATATGTGGCGGAGCTATGTTCAGTCTTAAGCCAGCTTATTGTCTCTGTAGTGAGACCGGATTTGCGAGCGCCCTGGAATGATCTGCGTGTTCTTTTCACTAGAGCCTTTAGGCGGGAAAGTTCAGGTGACCACCATGGGACAGTTTGGGGACGGCGCTTCTTTATGCGGCCAAGGGCTTCCTCGGCTACTGAAATTATGCAGTCATTTAATCTACGAGCGGCATCGTGCGGGTTTGTAACAGGGGAATTGGCAAAACGATCCAGTTCTGTCCCGAAAAGGGTTTTAAATCTATCCCACTTTGCTTTGCATGTTTTGAAGGGAGGTTGGAGAGAATGCTGGAAAGGTGATGTGATGGTTGGAACGGTATTTGATAGCGACTTAAATGTTAAGAGACGATGGTCGCTGCATGATTCATCAGGATGGACACGCCATGAGCATATGGAGACTTTTTTAGTTGCAAGTGTGATGTCAATATGACTCTCACCCATAGCACCAGAGAAAGTGGGTGGAGATGAAGTGTCGTTCATAATTACAAGCTCATGTTGCACGATGAAGTCCTCAATCGCCGTGCAGCGACCAGCGTCCCTTTGCCGAGTTGTCGGGGCCCAGAGTGACGACATTGCGTTCACATCGGCCCCTATTATGACATTCCTTCCGCGAAGAGTCACTAGTGCCCTGTCCAGCAGCGAAAGGACTCTGTAAACTTGTTCCGAATGTTGAAAATATGCCGAGATAACGTAAAAGGAACCTGATGGCTGAGAAACCTCGATGACCGTTACATGTTCTTCAGAGAGGTGGTCCAGGTAAAGGATGCTGATGTTCGGGTCGGCCACGATTATGGCAGCAGCTGGGTTGGGTCCTTTCTCCAGGATCCTGGCTTCGCCACCGAGGCCTCGTGTCTTGCCGCCTGAAGCGTATTGCTCCTGCACCATGACTATGTCCAGACTGTGAATTGATATGAGCCGCCTCAGCTCCGATGTTGCGGCGCGGCTTCTACCAAGATTTATCTGTCCGAAATTAGTCATTTCAGAAGACTGGAGGCATTTGTTTCGAACGATATTCGAGAAAGCTCTTTTGCTTCGGCTGCCTGGCGCGCTGGACAGTCCTTGGAGCCAGTACGGTGGGCGTTTGGCTGTCCGAATCTTGTGCATGAGGCGCAGCAAGGGTTGTCTGCCGCTTTAGGACAGTTGTCTCGGCTGTGCCTTCTTCAGCGCAGTGGTGGCATATTGGTTTTGGCCGGTCGCAACGTCCTGACAAGTGGCCGTACGACTGGCATTTGGAGCACTTGTGGGTGTCAAGCCAGTCGCGAAAGCGAAAGTTTTGCCAGCCAACGTGAACTTCTCCCGTTGCCATCAGGGAGTTTCTGGCATCAGGGGAAATCGTGAATATATGATAGCACGATCCCGTGCGAGATCCGGATTTATGTGAGAATCTCACTTTTTCCTTCCCCACTACTTTGCCTATTGCCTCTAGTATGAGGCTGGATGGCGTGGCTTGGTCAGCATAAATGGCGACTCTCGGGTGATGCGTAGCTGCCATTTCAACCCTAGAGCCAGCTGCCGCCAGCTCAGGAGCCGCTACAAGTTTTGCGGCCTCTTCTTTTGTCTTGGGGTGTACAAGAATTCCTGAGTTGCGGATCTTTTTAACACTGCAGATCCGAACTCCTAAAGCGGACGGGTCAACAGCGTTTTGGACACGCTTTTTTGTGTCATCTGATGAGACTGGTTCCTTTGATGGGTAAATTAACACTGTCGGGCGAGCCATCGGCAGTGGTTGAGGCAGGGTGGGGAAAACTGAGGCTGCTCTGGTAGTTGGCATTCCGGCGGAGGTCGAGACGACCGAGCTCCAGGACTTAAAGGTTGCTGGCGGCGAGATTTTGGGTGCCTGCCCAAGAATCTTCATAAGTCCCTCGACTTGGGCCGAGAGTACTTTAACTTTTTCACTGAAGGCATATCGCTCTCCGATGATTCCTGCCGTTTTTGAGATCACTTTTGATGTGATCCCCTGGAGACGTAGCTTCTGCGCGGCGGTAGATTTTGATGATTTCTCAGACAACACGCCACAGGCAGCTTCCATCAGGTCGCTGATAATATCAATATCAGCAGCCGGTGGAGAGAGTGAGAGCATTGTGACTGGCGAAGGATCCAGCGTCAGCATAGTGGAGGCAGCGGATACGCGAGTAAAGACGGAGGCAGCGGCAGGCGGCGAGGCAGTAGAGAGAGTTGAGGCGGAGGCAGCAGGCGGTGAAATAGCAGTGGAGGCGAAGACAGCAGTTGGTGATGCAGCAGTGGAGGCTGGAGCGGGCGGCGAGTCCCGTGAGGGCGGCCGCCGTTTCTTCCGGCGGCCCGCGACCGTATCCGGAGATGGATCTGGGGTTGCGGTGTTCTGGATGCTCTTGTGGTCTGGGGGGTCAGCCACCTTCTCCGTTCTTCTCTCCGGAGAGTGATTTAACGGTCGTGGTGGGGTCCTCTGCATTCTGAGGGCTTGAGCCTGGCGTATCGCTAAAATGCAATTCGCCCAGCACACAGTAAAGTGACAGCTCCGATGTCAACAATGCGTGACGTCACGATACTATCAGTTTGTGGCCGGTAGAGTGACAGCCAAAAGTAAGTTATGTGTCGTCACAAAAGACTACCTTCCGGGCGTTGCAACAATAATTCAAGTTCTGACAAATATCAGAAAACAACACTAAAAAGCACGTAACCACCACAGAAAACACAACTGAAGGCTACATCGGCCCGTATGCCACACTGAGTCTTGCTTTTAAACACTGGATCTTAGCGAAAACACTAAAAATTTGGACGATATACTGAGGAATGACAGGACGGTGTGCACTGTACGCAGTACGGCGAAGAAGTCTATTTCGTGGTTAGCAACGTGATACCAAAGTAATCAATTCGAGACTCGCTGTAGTATAATAATTACGCAGCCTTAGACTGAGGTCTATTTGACATCTAACTGATGCACCTCGAATCACGAGAAGGCCTTCAGCCTAATTCTAATATGTAGCTTTTTGCGTGCGTCCAGTAACGGGTCCCCATCTGGGTCTCCAAAAACAGGACGGGACAGGGAGGGTTTTTACCAAGCGGTACTAACATTTTTATAAAAGCGTGTCAGATGAGCGAACAAAAATAAGACCCGAAAAATCATGAATCGTGGCTTTTCAGCACTACCCTGCAACGGTTTTATAAAGCTGATGTCATGATGATTTAAACTACAACAAAAAATGGTGCTACGTAGACTGTCCACATTATCAAATGTAATTTATGACGGCAAAAAGATTAAAAATCACTTCATTATATATAGCGCTAAGCTAAAATGCAAATGGCAAACGTCATATTCTTCGCAGATTATTTTTCTCCATTAATGTCAAGCATTATTTTTTATGTACGAGTGTTATATATATTACATTATTTTATCATAGATTTGTATAATATTTACATTATTTAAAATTATTTGTCATGTCATATCTATGTATAATGTTTTAAAGTATGTACTGTACTTCATAAATTCGGAACATTGAAAAAATTCGTTCTGTTGAAAAAAAAATAAGCAATAATAATTCAATTGAAGGCGAGGTATATACTATATTAAATAATAGATCCCATCAACTGAAATTCGTAAGGGCGATCAGGTTGTAGAGTAAAATTAATAATACTGTAAAATTGTTACGTTTTTTTTTCAGGAAATGCGCCATCTTTTGGTTAAAATATAAACTTACAAAATAAATATGGTGTAATATTTAGTAAGCGCTTGTCAATCGTGTGGGAAGGTGTGCTTAAAGTAATTCGTTTCAAAATAATATTATTTGTAAATGGAAAATTTATGCAAAATATACAGTTTTACTATAAAATAGTGCCTTAATAAAACTATTTGAAATGAACGTAATACTAAAGCAGAGACTTTATTACCGATCGCTACTCTCGTGCTCGCAAACATCTTTAATTTGTTTCTCTTATTTTGATAAACTTCTGTGAGCTATAGCAACATTAGAGTCATGCCTTTTATGAATGCGTTACCGGAAATACCTATCTATTAAATATGTATATTTCATTTTCTTTATATAACATAAAATTTAGTTTGTGGTTACGTAATACTATAATACCCAACCGTCTGTATGTAACCTATCGTTCTCATTGTTAAAGAATTGGGCAGCATTTTTCTCTTTCCTTTTAAATAATCTTTATCTACCACTACTTTGTGTAGGATTTAGGGAGATGTTAAATTCGGGTGTATCGTAAGCATTCGGCATTTTACTATAATGTAACTATATTTAACAGAAAAAATACATCTACAGGCAACAACAAATATAATTAAATAAATTAAGGTATAAAATACTTCCTATCATGCTACGAAATAGTTGTATTGTCTTGCATAGATCATAATGAGCGCAACAGTGCTGGCGAAACCTCGATATTGATATGAATATGTTTATATACTTGCTGGAATACCACGGTTTCGCCTTAAATGAAAATTATCCGCGTTCTCCACACAGTTTTTCATTACAAACATTCACAATATATCAAAGTGTAAAGGACTCTCGAACCGCCTTACCTGCAGTAGATGCCTATCATGACGATGCAAGGCACGTAGAAGGATATGCACGACGAGACCACCGCGTACGAGGGCGCCAGATCGAGGGCACACGTGGGGCGCAGCTCTTGCAACGGCTCCACGTGGGGCTGCACGTGCGGCTCCGGAGCCTCAGGGTCAGCTACTGGCCGGTGCAAGCCCAGCGAGATGGGCACGAAGCTTATCAGCGCGGCGAGCAGCCAGATGGTGGCTATACTGCCCAGCGCCACACGGCGAGTCACCCAGCGACCGTACCTGGAATACATGTACACTGTTGTTAGTTAAGCAAATTGTTGACGGAGGAGATGTAGCGTCGTGGTTTGTGAGCGGTTCGTTGGGGACTTTTTGTCTCGAGGTCTTGAATGCGACTTTTGTCTGTTAGTGGCGCTGTTTGGCGTGCTCCGTCAGCGTATTGTTGCCACACTGCTATACACATTTTTTTTCTTCCTTAAATGACATTACAAAATATATGACATTTCAATTCGTCATTAAAGTACATACTAACATAAGTAACCTAAGTGTGGCGATGTATTGACACATTTAGTGTCATTGACCTCACACTCAGAACTAGCGTCAGGAGACTCGACGTAAATAGTTCGACTTGTAACAATAAAAACCCTGTCAAAAGTATATCATGGTTGACACACAAATAACACGGTATTATTGTCACAAAATCAAACGTCCAACATTTTGCATCCATCAACACCAGCACTGAATCTGAAGCTGAAGCAATATTACACTAAACATGTCAATTTCTTCAGTAAAGTTGGTTTCAACCACTGTTCACTGCGATTCTTTCGTCTTACACGTATCCAGGGTTGAACGATGGTCCTTTCAGGCAACACTTCAGGCTCCATAAGAGACTCCAGCGAAGTTTAAGAGACTCCGGTGAAGTCTGTTATACCAATGTTTGTGTGAGAACTGTTTAGAGGGCCTGTTTCACCGTCTCTCAGTGTCATTAATTTTCCCCCTCCTCTATCTTTCCCCAAAATTCTTATGATTATCTTTTAGATAACGACTCTGTTAATTTCTGCGACCTGGAGTACACTGATGAAGGTGTTATAATAGAGCACTCTACTGCAGATCAGCAAAAAATTATCTACAAGTTGCAAACTAATTCCCTGCGACTGGGTATGCGAATTAATGCAAAGAAGACCCATTCGAGACACCATTGAGATGGTTGAGAGTTTCAGATATCTCTGTGTACATGTCACTGAAAGTGGCAGCCTGAAGTAAGAGCTCGTGTTCCGTCTTGGAAACGCCGGAGCATCTTTTAATTCCATGTGCAATATCTGGGATTCGAATCTTTACCCCATCAAAGTATCATCCTCATTCCAATTTACGGCTGTAAGTCTTGGCATCTTACCAAAAGCCAGTGCACCCGTTTTATGGTTTCGAAAAGAGATGTCTGCGTAGAATACTAAGGGTACGATAATTTGAATTCATGAGGAATGACGAAGTGAGGAAGCCGACAAGGCAGCCTTTCATACTACAGTCGTTTAAGAGATGAAAGTATACCTTATTAACACATATAATTCGGATGTCGCAGGAGAGCATAAACTACAGTAGTGGACTGTTAAATGAAATAGTAGTGATGTGTTACCTGAGCGGGTCCTTGATGTGTATGTATCTGTCCAGCGAGATGGCGCACAGATTCAAGATGGACGCCGTGGAGCACATGACGTCGCAGGCCACCCACGTGTCGCAGAACTGCGCGCCGAACACCCAGTAGCCCAGCAGGTCGTTGACCCCCGCGAAGGTCATGACCGTGGCGGCCACCAGCATGTCGGCGATGGCCAGCGAGGCCAGGAAGAGGTTGCCGATCCTCCGCAGCCCGCGGTCCGTGTAGATGGCCACGCAGACCAGGACATTGCCGGCCACGGACATGAAGATCAGCACGGACAGGAAGGTACCTGCAAACAGAGAGCAGCAATGTTAACACAATGGTATAAAAAGAAGATTTGGGGAACTAAAGTACATTTTAAAAGCGAAAATTTTGCAATGTCTTAAAACTAAGGCGTTTAACTAATGCATCCTCCCTGTATTAACTTTTGGCGTAGAGACGTGGAATCTGACAGCAAGTCTTACCCATAAATTAAAAGTCACTCAGCGTGCTGTGGAGAGATCCATGCTCGGAGTGTCACTAAAAGATAAAATTCGAAACGAGGAAATACGCAGAAGAACTGAAGTGGTGGATGCTACCCAAAGAATAGGCACACTCAAGTGGTAATGGGCAGGACATATCTGTAGAAGAGACGACGGTCAATGGGGAAGAAAAGTATTGGAATAGCGCCCAAGAACTGCTAAACGAAGCATTGGCCGACCCCCTACATTTTTTTTTTGTTTTATTTAATCAAATATAAAAAGATACATTTTTACACAGTAATTTACATTTTTTTTCTTTTTTTTTTTTTTACATTCGCTTACCACACCACTTAAAGATAAGATCTTGTGTGTGGCGTGGGATTCATCTATGTTATTTTACAGTTTTATATATTTATACAGAATTTTACATGTACACATTTATACATTTACATGATTTTGATATAATACTAACATTATATCCATAAAAATTGAAGACCCTATATATATAATTAAATCTAAAGTATATATAAATTAATAATACATTTTTAGTACATTTCATTATTTCAATTTGTTATGCAGTGACGTCGGTTCTGTTCGTTTATCTTTTAAAGTACTGTTTAACCTTTTCAATCAATATTTTAATATCACTGATCGCTTTTATTTCCCGAGGAAGATTGTTAAAATTAACTATTCCGTTATATTTGTAACCATTTTTTGCATGTTGTGTGTTAAATTTTGGTATTAATAAGTTGTACATAAACCTAGCAGAATGACAAGTGTACCAGTTTTCAATTCACCTTTCTTTAATAGTCTGTAATATAGTGTATTTTTGGTATAGTGTATCAACCGTTGGCACTTTGAATTTATTGTATAGGCTTTCTGTTGGGTAGGTGGGAGGCCTTTTCAATATCACTTTGATGATAAGTTTTTGCACAGTTCTAATGGGGTTGGTAGTATTTAGGTATGTTCCTCCCCAACCAACAATGCCATATTGCAGTTGAGATTGGACAATGGAGTAGTATACCATTTTTAGATCTGCTTTAGTTAAGATGTTTCTGAGTCTAATGAATATATGGATGCATTTGCGTATACGTTTTACTAATTCAGCTGTGTGTGATTTCCATTTTAAGTTACTGCCAATAAATATACCCAGGTATTTTATTTTATCAGTAGCTTTGATCAAAGAGCAGGTTTTTTCGCAGTTGGTATTATTACATCCAGGGTAATGAATAAATAATTTAGGTATCGGAGTTGTCGTTATTTTTTTGTTTATGGAGAATGGGATTAGATATGTCTTTTCTGCGTTTAATGTAAGTAGATTAACGTCAAACCATCGTTTAAGACCGTTAATGTCATCATTTGCTAGTTTTATTGTATCATTCCAGTTATTGCTCTCAATTATTATTGCTGTATCGTCAGCATAGGATATTATTTTACCGTTCAGATTCTGTTTGAATATATCGCTTACGTAGATAATAAATAATAGTGGTCCCAATACTGTTTCTTGCGGTATTCCAAATTCACTTGTTTCTTTTTGACTCGGTACTTTATTTATTTTGACTAATTGTGGTCGTTGATAAAGATAACTTTTTATCCATTTCATTGCGCTATTACTTATTCCAATGTGATTTAATTTCGATATTAGTTTTGCATGAGAAATGCTGTCAAATGCCTGTTTTAAGTCTATAAATATACCTAAACATTTATGAGTTTTGTCTAGTGAGCCTAGTATTTAATTTGATGGCGAAATTATGGACTGACGATATAAGAAGAATAGCGGGAGTGACCTGGATGCGGAAGGCGGAGGATTGAAGAGGATGGAGACTCATGTGGGAGGCCTACGTTCAACAGTAGATGGACACAGGCTAATGATGATGATGATAAAGAGAAGATCAAGACGGTACCTGCAACCGCAGGGGAGTAGTGTTGAATGAAGATCAGCTAGAACTGGCATGTTCTTTCAAACAAAAATCAGTTGTGTAAGCATTATAGTATCGCATGAAGATCATGAAGGACAGACAACCACATGAGGACGAATAAAAAACAGCATGAGCAGTAAAACCTTTTCTGAATCCTAATGACAATAATGTTAGTCGATGTACTTCAATTTCAATTCTGGTTGCACACCACTCCTTCTACAGAATACACCCGTAAAAGGAGTTGATACAATTAAATATTTCGGCTCGGTGGGCGGGCGGTGTGACTAGATTGGACAGAGTTCGAAATGAGCATATTCGGGGTTCATTTTGGGTGGCCCCCATACTTGAAAATATAAGGGAAAACCGCCTAAGTTGGTATGGACATGTGACACGGAGAGATGAGGATCACATGGTGAAGAAAGCCCTCACAACATACCCACGCTGAGAAGAAGACCTGGAAGACCACAGGCAACTGTAGACAAGATGATGGGAAATGACGAGGCTAAAGAAGAATAAATGACAATTATGTTAGCACAAGAATATCACATGAAAACTGTGGTGGGCAACACCGATGATGAGACATGAGACTGTTAAAGGGGTATTAGTTCTGGAGCGCGCTAAAGTGTCAGTTGAGCTTGGCCTGTCCCACGAAGAGGTAGAGTTGGCTCTTTCCGTTACGTGCGTGGGACTGTTGTTAAAACCACGTTTGTAATTTGACCACAGGTACCGCATCCACAGGGCAGTGAGGTTAGCACGTGAGTATCACACGACGATCAGCACTAATAGACTGTTCCTGCATTGTTAGGAGAATAAATAAAGATCAGCACGGACATTAGAGGCGTTCCTGCAACCTCAGGACATTAGTGTAAGCGTACTAGTATGCCATATAGATAAAGTACTATAATTTGAACTTTTTAAATTACATTGCCGAATGTGATTAATTACATTGTGAAATGTCCTTGAGGCTTTTCCACGGTCAGTTAGAGCAGTCCTAACAATAACCAACTCAATCACGACCACTTTCGAGTGAAGTTGCCGTAGCACTGCAGCTTTTAAAAGAATAAGCGCATTTATTAGCTTAAGTGTATCATGCTGTCACTCGTCTATTACGAATTTTTAATGTAGTGCTTCGCAGAAGACTAGTATCAATAGAAATGGTTAAATAAGCGTTGTATAAGGTATCAAATCATATAACATCTCTTTTACTGCTAGTAAAACTCTTGAACTCTGAAACTTACCCACTAGTAGCACCGACAGCAAAGTTACAGCATCGGGCTCCTCCAAAGGTTCCCCAGGCTGACCAGTGGCGTTGCTAGGCCACTCCTCCTATAAGAACAATAATATTTTAACACTCTTGAATACTTGTATTATTTAATAATCTATTAAAGCCAAAAAAATATCCATACAATTCAATTGAATCGTTATAATCATATTATTCCAGTCATTAATCTAGGAATGCTTTCATTCAATTCACTATAATGCAATACAAAAATAGCCGTACTTAAAAACACTTATTTATTTTACTTCGTGGTGATATTCACAACTCTGTTATTCTTGAGTGTTTTTAGCTTTATGTTTCCGATACGTATTCGCGAGCTCGTAACCATCCAATGGCGTTTCTAAATGAGTTCCAAAACGTATACTCGTATATACTCGTATTTGCATTTTTACTTCTTTTGGCGTTAATATGGGATTTTTAGATTTAGGATTTTGTTTACATATGAGTATATAACCCATGTGTAATGTTTCAATATTAATTAAATCTGTTATTTAATTATAAACTGTTATATTGTAATTTTAACTATACTTAGAACTTTAGTGTTGTTACTAAAAATATATACATGTTTTATTGATCAGTAGCATTTGGGCGTAATGGGCAATATCACAACATAAGAGGCACGATTTTTTAACTTAATTTTCCGTACATTTTGTTATTACTGCCTACATATAGTATATTTAGATATAAATATTCTGGTGGGAAATAATTATTATGCAGGAATATATATTTAAAAAATATATTCCTACATTCAAATGAAAGAAGAAAACTGTTTTATCATACATGCAATGGGCCAACTTTAAGTGTTAACAACGGTCGCCAGAAGATGTCACTACTAACTATTTTAAAGCTATAATATTTTATTTTTACCTTGTTATTATTTTTATTATATCATCATTATTATAATATTTCAAATAATTTAGCGTTCCAATACTTTTTCAAATGGATTTTTATACTTACTAGCTTTATTATGGTTAACTGTTTTTTTAAATATATATTTTAATTTTGAGCCGCCCCTAGACCTAAATGGTATCTGCCTCGAAAACGTCGAAATCCATCTCCTTAAAAATTCCGATTGACAAATTAAACAAAACATACCTTCCATACTATAGCTGTCGTCTATTCAAGATATTGCGCTTATGCTTTGGAGGTTATCGACAACCATGTTCTCAGGCGGACCTTCGCTTGCAAAGACATCTCGGGACAAGACATGGACAGTGGCAGCTGATAGAACTGAGTGGTGGCAATTTGCGGTAATCATATATTCGAGGTATGGACAGATTTATGAAGAAAAACTATGTTTTTGGTATACTAAAGAAAATAGTATCATCCCTGACTATTTAAGTAGGCTGCATTGGCTTTTTTTAGATGCCATGATTCACTGCCGTAAACAGATAGTATGAAAAACTGCTTTGTCCACTCATACCTCGTCAATGCTCACTATGTTAAAATCGTCGTATAACGAGTATTAAAACATATAATGTGGCTGCATTGGCTTTTGGTGAGTTGCCATGATTCATAGCTGTAAACGAAAAGTATGGAAATCAGCTTTGTCCTCTCTCACCTGGTCCCTCACAAAGTTATACCATTGTATCTACAGCTTTATTTTTTTCTAAAAAAAAGGTAGGAAAAAATATATAGTTTCATGTTGTAGCCTGCAAGTTACACACAAGGTTAGATTGTACGTCTGACAAATAGAACTAAGCAGCAGTTCAGGAAAATCCTCCCAAGAAATGGTAAAGACTCCCAGGCGACAACACAGAATGCGTCTCCTGTTCTCATGGATGATGCACTCCACGAGAGAGTGTCTCACTGTCTGTTGTATGCCTGGATCACATGGACATGCGTTGCAAGAAGAGAGGCCAAATCTTTTTAGGAATTCTCTGAAAATTTCGTGTCCGGTAAACGCTTGCGTGAGATGAAATTCCACGGAGTTTGTCTTTTTCCACGTCGATAAGTGTTCGATGGATAGAAAGAAAAGCTTATTACCCCGGAAGTTAATTCTTGATATGCGGTGTTCCAAGCAGTTAGCGAATCATGCATTAACTTGTTCAAGGCGTACCAGAGAGGAAAACAAAATATTTTCAAGAAACTGCACGCCATTTCGCGCGTTCATATCTCCAGTATTCCAAGTATCTGATTTTGAAACCCAAAATACGTTTACATTGGGTTTTGGTTAAATGCCATGATTCACTGCTTTGTCCGTTCTCTCACCTCACCATCTCGCAAAAAGTTACACGATCGTATCCCTAGTATACTTTACAGGAATCTGCTTTCGGAACCCATTATGCGGCTGCATCGGCTTTTGATGAGATGCCAAGATTCACAGTTGTTAAGAAGATTGGGGATAATATTGTGGCTTTTGGGTTTAGCCGTGTTTGGCGAATTTCTTCTATCCAATATTTCGACCGCCATTGCAGGGGTCTTCTTCAGGGTTGATGAATTTGTTGTGAGTTGGTGTCAGGAGGTAGTTTAGCCGTCAGCATGACGTACCTACACGAGCGTCATGTCGGGTGATCGTGTACGGTGGGTATGTTCTAAGAAGAGTACCTCCACGAACGTCATGTCGGACTGTGGTTGTCCTTTCTTGTCTCTATAGGTTTTTGAGTATGTGATAGAGGCGGAAGCCATGCTGTTTTGAGAATTAAGCCGTCATCCATGTTGATGTTGATGGGATGTCTTTTGATTTCAATGGCTTCCCTTACTAGGCGTGCATGTTTTCCTTGCGTTCGAGCCACGATGTCGGGTTCGAATGAAAACTTATGTCCCGTATCAGCCAGATGCTCTGCCAGTGCTGACGCCATTGGGTGGCCTGGTCTGCACGATCTCTCATGTTTGCTTACTCTTTTCACAATGGTTCGTGATGTTTGTCCGATGTACAAATATTGGATAGAAGAAATTTGCCACACACGGCTAAACCCAAAAGCTACAATATCAACTCTGGCCATGAAAACCTAAGAAGTTATTTAAGATTGGGGATGTTGTTTGTACTAGCGCGGTGTATTTGTTTTTCTGTTTGTTTGCAGGCGCTGCAAGGTTAAGGAAGACTGCCGAATAAGCATCGGAGCGATTTGCTTCAAGCAGAGTATTAGCGTTTTCACGGCTCGGTTCTTCTTCACAGTTCACAGGGTCTGCTCCGGCGGCCGTGGACGGGGCTCATGGGGGAGACTGATGCGGGGGGCGGATAATTATAGAAGCAGGCCGGGGAAAATGCTTTGATTTTAATAATATTATGTTTTACACCGTATCAAAAGGCCGAGCGACGATTATCATGATAATTACATGTACAATTCTAGGCTGGAGCATAAGGCCGTCACAAACTGCCACCACAAAGCTTTATCAGCTACTTTTAATCACAACTATTATTTTTATCGATCTATTTATTTGTCCTCTGAGTTGCGGCTCAACTATAAACTGTCTTCTTCTTCGTAGTATCAATCCGGTGGATTGGTTTGCAGCTACAGAATCTTGCATCTCGATCTCCATTCCTCTTGGTCCTCCGCAACCTTCTTCAGCTCAGCATAAGAGCTACAACTCACGTCCTCGAATACTTGCTGCAAATACTCCCGTCTAGGGCGCCCTCTACAGTTTCTACCCTCAACCATCCCCTCCACAATATCGTGAAGAAGACCATCGTGGTGCATGATGTGACCGATCCATCGGGCTTGCCTCTCTGAGATGGTTCTTATTTGACCAATATTTTGATCGCCATTGCAAGAGTCTTCTTCAGGATTGATGATTTAGTTGTGAGTTGGTGTCAGATCTATTAGTATCTAGTATCTGACACCAACTCACAACTAAATCATCAAAGAAGACTCCTTGAAATAAAAATAAGTAAATGCATCTTATGCCTATTGAAATAATAATTATTAATCAAGTGTCTAAGAATCTTGGTTCGAATCATCGCGTCCGCCGTTTATTTTTCTCCGATTGATTGATGGGAGAAATTTCATATAACGAACAGGCGTTTGCTAAGAATTTGTAAGTGTATAAGCTTAAATATGTTTTTTTCTTACCGCGCCCGTGGTAGAGTAGCTAGGGTAGTCCATCTTGCTCAGCAGCACGAAGGCCCACCGCCTGAGCCCCCCGTGCTCGTCATCGCCACACTTTCAACTCTTCAACACTTCACCAAAAAATAAACTACAGTTGCCCACTTCGAAAATGTCTATTCAAAATGTTTCAGCAGAAAGGGCTTGAACAAAAAATTACAACCCCAATTATTAACACTTCTTTTTTTACATACTATTTGCCAGACAGCAAAATTGTCTAATCAATCACGTTTTAATGAGAAACGCTCACTTGAAAAAAAAACTGTTCGAAACGAATTCTATCGCTTATATTTACTTTTGTCACTGCATCACTGCTGTATTTAAAATAATGAAATAAATATCTCCTGAAAACTCGTTACTACTGGAAAAATGTAGCTTTTATTGTACATTTTTTAAATTTTTTAGAACTTTTTTTTTCACATGCAGCGCTTAGCCACATGCACCCTGGTAAGCGTCATAGAATTCCACATATGATACTTCAGAATTACTATCACTATCTGTCGGTATTCTCCTGTTTGTGTTTATATTTATATATACCATCATAATTAAATAAAAGATTTGTAAACTTATGAAATGACACCCAAATAGGTTAAATATTACTGAATTTATATTTCCTGTAATCCGATTTTTTCAGAGTTTCCATTTTGAAGATCAACTTAACGTTTATGACAATTCATTGTTATATATATATACATAATTTATAGAATATGATTATAAAAACATATTTTATAATTAATGCTGAACTAAAGTTTGTACTCAAGTACTTATCATACATTTTTAATATTCATTATTTAAATTAGTTCTTACGTTATTTTTATTTAAGTAATTCACACAACACAAAGCTTGTATATTCGATTTAATTTAACTTCTTCTTCTTCATAAATGATTATTTTATTTTTGGATTTAGTTATAACACGTATTTCTGTTTACTTATAGTATTTTGATTGACACTGTATTTTACACTTATAAGAAATACAATAAAATCTAATATACTCTACATAAGCAAACGTTATAAAGATTATGTAATTAATGTATTACACTCTTATTTATATCTATTTATTGCAGATGTGTATTTAAATTTTGGCACCGATTTCCAAGTTCTTTCTGAAACAAGAAGAAAAAAAAACAATATTATTTTATGAGTTAAACAGGTAAATAATTGAATATACAACTATTTTTATGCCGGCGGGGCATTGTTATGCTTTGCAAGCCAAAGGTCACGCTGCATATGCCTAAGCTCTGCGATGCGGAGTGTTGATCCGCCAACGTCATAGACTGCAGCCCGAGATTCACGCATCATGCTTAATTATTACAGGAATTTACTACGAATGATTGGTCTTCACGGGATGACTTTCGTTTACTACTTATTTCACACCAATCGGGGGTATTTTAGAGCTCAGATTTTTTTTTTTAAAGCGTTGGCTTGCATGCGTTTGCTTTGCAAGCCAACGCTTTAAGCATTGAGCTATACCCATTGGCAATTGGCTATGACTGGAATTTTACGGGTGATGGATATAATTCACACCAACTGGGTTAACACCATTTTAGAGCATAGAAATCGTTTTATTATAAACCTCCGTCGCAGATCGAACCCACGACTTTCGGTTTGACAAGCATACGCTTTAACCACTAATATATACCCGATGGGATCTAAAGATGATTAGCCCGATGCTTCTAAATAAGTAACGCATTAAAAGGATTGATTATTTTATTATTTATTTCACTTTTAATTATGCTTATTATACTGCCCACGAGGCCAATGAATTATGGTCGTGGAAGTCCATTTTTTTTGTAAACGAAGTCGATTTTTAAATTCTTTTTGAATGATAATTCGATTATGAAATATTCACTTTCCGCCAAAGAACATCAAAATAGGTATAATTTAAAATTGGCCTTTTCGTTGTCTCAAAGGAACTTTTGGGGAGCGCTGATCAAATAATGGGAAATTTAAAAAAGTATTTAACGAATTTGATATTTAAAAAATGTAAGCATCTGTAGAACATTATGATAATGAAATCTTGTATGTGTACTCTATGACGCTTGCCAATGTAAAAATGGCTTAACTCTGTGTAATTTGGAGGGTCGTTTCTCGAATAAAAGCTGTAAAAGTGAATAGTATTAAAAGTTTTTTTCTTCCTATATTCGTTTTATATCTGGAACATACTCCTATTGTCACCACAAATTGGTGCCATTCTGTTTTGTTAGTTGCCACTATCCACGCTTTGTTCCAAGACATCTGTAAGTGGTTTGTTATCTGGACTATTTGGTCCTAAGGGGAGCTCAATCCAACCAACGATATGCTGTAAGCAACAGACGGTAAACAATCAATGTTTTTATCCGCTTGCAACATTCTTTAATTTTGGTGCTCCAACGACTTAAATAAATAAGATCGTGGTTTCGTGTACGTTGCTTGCTTCGTCAGTCCTTTGCTTGCAAATATACACTTGACTGTTTCAAAAAGAAAAGCATCCAACTATCAAGACGACCATATAAAAGATGGCGTGATAGCTGAACACGCTTCGAGTAAAAATTAGAACGTAGTCTTAGAGAATGTAGAAAAATAATACATATTTTTTGTTGTTGGCACAACTGACACTTCTAAGTTTTTTTTCTTTTTTACTACAGCTACCTTTTTTGTACACTTTCAGGTTATCGATATTCTGTAAAGCTGTCGTTTGAGTGCATAGTTGAAATGTGACGATGCGAAATTCACGCCATGTCTTTTTTTTTGCTAGAAAATTGTGGCAAAAATTTGCTCCGTCTGGGCTGTGGACATAGAAATCGAATACTTGAAGTATTCGGTTCGTGACGGTTCACTCCACGGGTATATATTGTGAAATTCTTCGAATTTGGAGACGAGGAATTTCAATAAATGAAGACGTGGGCCAAGGGATCAGTTGGGCAAGTGACAGCACTCATTCTTAGCTTGCCTTAAAGGTAAAACTAAAGACAAACGTACTTGACTGTTATGTGGGTGATCTAGAGTTTTGTGACCATCCATTAAAGAGCTTATTTGAAAGAACAAAGGCCATGTAGAAAAAACAGTTCTCCTTCGAACATTGAAGCTAAGAAATGAAACACAGATGTAAGATTAGTTCTCTTAGTCTTTTATATTACTTCGTTATTACCACAGTCCTTGCTCCTCTGAACTTAAAGAATATATTCCCCTGCACTCACCCACAACTGACAAATTCTTCTTGAACTTGCCCAACATCCATACACGCTTAATATGTGTTGAACAAGAACTGTCAGTTTCTTCCTAAATGCCAAAGTTCCTTCCTAAATGCCAATGGTATGCTTTTGAATGCACTTCCAGCGTCTATGATTCCTCCTTCACACAATTTGGATCTCTTGCGATACACTTGCGATCTCTCCAACCTACACAAAAACACAAACAAAACACGTGTTTTCCGATTGTAGAAACAATCCGACCAGGCTGAACGTCATAGAGTGCATTGGTCTTGACTAGTTGTATTCGATAAAGCAAGAATTAATGCTGAATGTACTCGGTGAGGTCAATGAAATGTGTTCACTGTGTGTCGTTAGTTGGGAGCCGATTTTGAAGACCAATGGCCATGTAGTTGCGTGCATACGGAGGATTGAGAGGGATGGAGACTCTTGCGGGAGCCTATGTGCAACAGTGGACCGACACATGCTGATGATGATGATGGCAATGACTTGTTGAAAAAGCTGTTGTCGTTTGAAAACCGAAGTTAAGCAAGATTGAATGAATAACGTACTTGTATGCGTCAACGAAATTTATCTAATGCGTGTCGTTGGTTGATTTAAGCTGTCCCTTAGGATTGAATAAATAATGTATTTAAATAGGCGGGTTAATAATATTCTAATCTATAAAAAAATAAAACGGTAAATTTTGTAATAATACTTGTTTATTATACCTCGTTCATTATACATACTTCTATTATTATGTTTGGGTATCAAAAGATAACCACACGCCTCTAATCAACAAGAAGTTTCCTACAGTCGGCAACGGAACTGGTGATACCTGAGGCCACCCTGCGGCTGAACATGTGCAGAAGCGCAACTGAGGGGAATACCTGGATTGCCCCGAAAGAGGACCTAGCCCCTGGACATGACAAGGGGTGGAATATATGGAGATCCCTTAACAGACTTCGGACGGGAGTATGCAAGACACAAATGAAAGCATGGCAGTTTTACAGCGGACCGACTGAATGTGACTGCGGCGCGGAGCAGACCCTGTCACACCTTCTGGAGTGTCCGAGTAGCTGCACCCAGGAAGACCTGATGATGGCCGGGATGATGCCATCGACGTCGCCCACTTCTGGGCAGACAGGATCTGACCCTGTTGTTTCCGACACGATTATATATATGTTATACTTCTTGTCTCTTCAAGGCATCGAGCTTTCGCCCTAAGCTGTGTATAGTATTTGCTCGGCGGAGCTCCGAGTTTAGAGATGGTACGTAAGAATGCATTGTCATCGCCTTCATAACTATGTGCAAAATTTTCAGTTCAAACGATGAATGACGAGAAATCGATAAATTCTTACCTTTACATAAAATTTGTAAGCGTTCAATCAATCAAGACTGTGTTAATATTGACATCCCCGTTTATCAAAGGGAAATCCATGTCGCTGGGATCGTCATCGGAACGCGTGGTGAATGGATGAGGAGCAAGTCGCAAATCAAAGAACTTGTCGAGAAGCACATTGCCGTTTATTTTGTTTACAAAACTGACAAACCGTTTCCGTATTTTGCCCGAGCCACAAACAATGAATAACCCGTCCTAACGGGCAGAAAGTGACTCGATGGTAGTGACAGTCGTTGCGCCGAACATCCCAAGTGGCCACTAGGTGAACTATGACGCTTTACATGACAGGACTTGTGAATACTAGCGAAATGCTTACTGCGAAAACTTAGGCGAACATTTAACTAGCGAACAAAAATAAGATACAAAATATCGGATATTGAGGCTTTTCGGGACCAGCTTGCAAGGGCCATATCGAGCCGATTTCAATTTAAAGTATTTTAAGATGTTAATTGTTTTATGTATGAAAAAAATGCATAATTTTATACATCTTCATCACGATTCTATATTCACGCTCTAGATATATAAAACATATTTTTTAACAATATATTGAACCATATATATAGAAATAAGTATACTTCGAAGCATATTTTTCGAAGCATATATCATATGCCGCAGGAAGCATAAACTACGACTTTCTTTTCTTCAAGCCTCCGGCCTCGCACCGTCCTAAAAGACTGTCGGGAATACAATATGCCTGCTGGAGCTGCGGGAGCTAGGCGGAAGAGGCGATGACCATGGCGGGTATGACTCAGTGCTTAAAGTGTTTGTTTGGCAATCCGAAGGTCGTGGGTTGGATCCACGACGGAAAATAAAAAATAATAATTATTCATCGATTTCTGAGCTCTAAAATATCCCCGGTTGGTGTGAATTTGATCCGTCACTCGTAAAATGCTAGTCATAGCCTGTTAATCAAAATTCTCCTGTATGTGCTTACATAAAAAATAGTCAGGTTAGGTTAGGTTAGGTCAGATTAGGTAAGTAATAAAACGAGAGCATATAGTACGGCTTCCTTTTCTTCAAGCCCTCAGGCTTGCACCGTCCTAGAAGACCGTCGGGAACTATATATAGAATATACTCGCTGAAGCTGCGGTAGGCAGAGTTGACATGGGGAATGAGGGGATGACCATGGCAGCTAACATAGCTTTGTGGCAGCAGTTTTGTCGACCATATGCTGCGGTTAGGGTAGAGGACATGGTTATGATGATTTTGATAACTTCGAGTGCATGGAGTTAGAAGTCGCCCCAACGTTCCTAATGCTTTTTGTAAGGTATTGCAAAATTAAATCGTGCCAAATTGCAATTTCTGTTGTATATTTGTGGGTCGTAAATTGAGAGTTCTCTCTCAGCCACTCCCCATCCGCCCCCGTCATCCGCTGCTCGAGGCACCAGTGATTTACATTGAATGTAGCACTCCCACGAATGTAAGTAATGCGAAATATTTGCATTCAGCTACACCAAGATTACAGCGACAGTAGCACCACGTAAGCGCTGTTGTCGTCAGATCACCGACGTTAAGTAACTTTAGACGAGCACATAACTTAGATGGGTCACCGCTTGAGTTTCTACTCAGGCACAAATAGTGGAACTATCGGGAACGTCGGAAATCATCATTTTCTTAATTACATCACCCAAAATATGCCTCGGATAAAATAGCTACTCTGTCATTGGTAGTTGTCGGGAGTTATACGTTCACAGATGGATAGTTGGATGTAGAGATGTCTTGTACGAGGCTGAGACAATGGTAACTGACAGAACTGAGTGGCAGCAATTTATGGTGATCATACGTGCTGACATCCTCATCTCTACGGGAGAAACGACTTAACGCCGCCGGGATAATTATCGGATCGCGTGGTGGATGTATGAGGAGCAGATTAAGGACACACAGACTTTTTCCGAAGCACAATGACATATATTTTCGATGAAGACTTGGTTTCCCCGCTCGACTGTAACATGACGTTACTTTCACGTCGGTCTAACGGGATTTACTGACGACTAAGCGCGCTCTTAATGGGCTGTCACCCAGCGCCGCAGGTGGCGATCTACAGTATCAATGGCTCACCAATTACAGCACCTATGTACATAAAGAACGTCACACCCATGACCGGACTTGTCCAAAATGCCAATACGGCGACACATACAAATACCAATACGACAAGCGAACGAAAATAAGAGACGAAAGATTGTATATCGAGTTTTTCGGTACCAGTCAGCAACGGCTATATCATGCTGATGTCAGTTACAAATATGGGTAGAAAACACTAATCATCTATCTAATGATAATGTTGATTCCTGAGAACTCTTTTCAGATAAGATTTAACTATACGAAAAAAAAATTAAATAACAAAAGTCTATTAAATTTCAGTATCGTAAACTGCGCACGTTAGCCCGACGATATCCTTAACGTAGTTCGACAGCATGCGAACTACGTCAGAACTAAGCAGCAGTTCACGAATATCTTTCCAAAAATTTTGTACAGGTTCTTAGTCGACAATGGAATAACTGCACTCTTGTACTACTGCCATCATTCAAAATTGCCCATTTTATTTTTATATTGTCTGTATAGCGTATAATTTTTAGCATTCTAGAGTTGATGTGTATCTTAGGTAGAAACCTCTGGACTGTCGAGCTAATAATTTGATCGTCTTAAGTTTTTTTACTAACGTTTTCTTTGATTTTTGCTAACTTTGAAGCATATTGGTTTTCTTTTCAATTTCTTTCGTCTTTTATTTCTTGCTTGCACTACTTTTTGGAATTTCGTAATATTCGAAGTGAGTTTATCCATTCAAAATAATTTGAATAGTGGATTTTTGGCATTCTTTAGGCATCAATGAGTTTCTTGTCTTATTGTTTTATATGGAAAGCCTCTGAAAGTTAAGTTTTCCACAATTAATGCCGTAAAAGTCGGAGTTTTACTGAAACTCTCGAATTACACGAAACCAAATAAAAAAAAATGTTTTTTTTTCTTTTGGTAAGTTTCAGCGCCGCCTGGTGGAACAAAGACTAAGTGATTTTTGAATTCAACTGTGACGTGAATCGAAAAAAATCGTCACTTTCTTAGGAAATAATATTTAAAAAAATAATAATAAAAAACGTTGCAGACAATGTATCAAGTGAATACAAACCTTAACCTTTTCATTGCGGCTCGGTTTGAATACAAATTATATGTCACTTATAAAAGTAGTGTTTGATTACTTCTGGTCTATTTTCATATATCACATTGGTTCTTGTATCCTTTAACTATCAGATGATGCATTAAAAACTATTCTAAGAAAGTAGCCAAACGATATATCACGTCAAACGATGTCAAAGGTCGGGGAATCTTATGACGGCATATGCCAACAATCGATGCGAAAGGGTTAAAATTGAAATTATTCCCTAATTTATTTCAATTTTACGTTTTTACTTAGAAATTCGATTTCAACCAATGAAAATATTTCAATTCAATCTATAAATATGTATAGTAGTTTATCTATTTACTCATTGTATAATTTTATATTCTTAAAACTCACTATTTTTTTTTTTGGTTAACAAAAACCTAAATAAGAATTTGGCCTTAAAATCCATCATGTAAAAAAATCTTCTTTCCAAATTTGGAACATATGGTCACCACAAATTATCGCCATACATTTGTGTCAGTTGCCACTGTTTATGGCTCGTTCCGAGACATCTCTGCAAGGTCCGAAAGTCTACCTGGCATATATGGCTCCCAACGACCTCCAACGAGGTCTTAAATAGACGCAGCCATAGTATCTGACGCATATTTTTTGGCGATTTGTTAAAAATATTTTAAAGGAGATCGTATGAGTAGCCTGACGTTCCCGCAGCCTGAACCGTTTGGTACTAAGGATTGGAAGCCCGGGATCACCAAGGTTATGCAACATTGGACGCGGACTGCAACTTGGATAGATCTTATTGTTAACCGCGTTTTACTGGTCTTCTTTAAAAATCCGATTTGTATTAACATCCTCCTCTCTCTCAAAAGACTGTTATTACATCGCGTGATGACATGATGAGGAGCAGGTCAGCATAACAAAGACTTTTTCAAAAGCCATTGACATATATTTACGATCAAACAAATTTATGGCTCGACCTGGCATTCGGCCGAGCCACAATACATTATGCTCTCGTCGACGGGCGAAGCACAACTGATGCGCTCGTGATGGCTCGCCCAGAGCTACTAGCGGCGGTCTATATAACTAGTCCCAAATGACAATATGGCGGACATATGAATGTATGACATATACGACTATACCTATCTGGGACAAGTAATACAACTAGGGCGAAATAACTTCTCAAAAGAAATCGACAGGCGCATACAACTGGGATGGGCAGCATTTGGAAAACTAAAGTACATTTTTAAAGCGAAAATTCCGCAATGCCTTAAAACTAAGGCGTGTAACCAATGCATCCTCCCTGTATTAACTTATGGCGCAGAGACGTGGAATCTGACAGCAAGTCTTACCCATAAAATAAAAGTCACCCAGCGTGCTATGGAGAGATCCATGCTCGGAGTGTCGCTAAAGGATAGAATCCGAAACGAGGAAATACGCAGAAGAACTCAAGTAGTGGATGCTATCCAACGAATAGGCACACTCAAGTGGCATTGGGCAGGACATATCTGTCGAAGAGACGACGGTCGATGGGGAAGAAAAGTATTGGAATGGCGCCCAAGAACTGGCAAACGAAGCATTGGCCGACCCCCTACAAGATGGACTGACGATATAAGAAGAATAGCGGGAGTGACCTGGATGCGGAAGGCGGAAGATCGAAGAGGATGGAGACTCATGCGGGAGGCCTACGTTCAACAGTGGACAGACACAGGCTGATGATGATGATGAATGTATGACAAGCGACAGAAATAAGAGACGAAAGATTGTATATCGAGGCTTTCGGTACCAGTCAGCAAGGGCTACATCATGCTGATGTCAGTATATTTCGCAATTAATTATTTAGATACTACAGCTGCCGTTTCATCAAGTCCCTAGCATTGGATATTGTCGGAAACTATTTATGTTCTAATGTAGAATTTTAGGAGCAGCGATGTCTAGAGATAAGCCACGGACAGTGGCAATTGACAGAACTGACTTTTTATTTAAGCACATGCAGAAGATTACCGACAGATGGTGATAGTATTTCTGAAGTCTCATCTGCGGAACGGCGCTTATCAAAGTGCGTATGGCTAAGCGCTGCATGTGGAGTGTTGATCTGCCAACGTCATTAGACTACAGCACGAGATTCACGCATCATCCGTATTATTATAGGAATTTACTATGAATGGGTGGTCTTCACGGGACGACTTTCGTCTACCACCAGTTTTTTATTAATTGGCTATGACTGGCATTTTACGGATGAGGGATTAAATTCACACCAACCGGGAGTATCTTAGAGCTCAGAAATCGATTAAAAATCCTTTTTTTTTAAATCTCCGTCGGGGGTCGAACCCACGATCTTTGGCTTTCAAAGCGTTCGTGCAAAGCAAACGCTTTGACCATTGAGCTACAACTGACTAGCGGCAATTCGTGGTGACTGTATATTTCGCATATGGATGGGAAAAGTGTGAGTTATTTATAAGCTAGCACGAAGAGGTTAGTTCATTACTTATCAATTTTATTTAAGTGTTCCAGAAATCGAATATAAGCGAATTTCTTTGAATTGGAAATATTCAATGGTACGTTATAATTATTCATTGATACGAACGGAAGACATTTTTCAGAAACGTATCGATTACAATTAATTTTATTCAGCTGAATTTGCGCCATAATAATATCAATGACAAGAGGTACTAAGCAGTACCGGCTTTAGATCCTGCAGCGCCCTGGGGCAATTTTTTTCTGGCGCCCCATATTGTTTATATTTTAAAAACATCTAATTGAGATTAGTTGTCTTTGCCGCCCCTTGATTATTTGACGCCCTGGGACACCGACTCACTGCGCCACCCCTTAAAGCCGGAACTGGTACCAAGAGATAATTCAGCCGTAAATAGGATTCGAGAACGCTGGAGTGTCCTTTAAATATATGCGAAATTTCTGCTACTCGCAGCTCTACTCGATCAAAACTGCCAACTCTACAAAGCCTGTATCATCCCTATTCTTCTTTACACTTGTGAAATCTTAGCATCTCGCCAAGAACCAATGCCATATAATAGGATTCGAGAGTAGACGTCTGTGTAGATTAGTGGAGGTAAGGTGGTTTGACTTTGTGAGGAATGACAAGATGAGAGAGCGGAAAAGGTAGTTTTTTAAAACATAGTCAATCAAGACGCGACGGTGGACCTGGTTGGGACATGTATTAAGATTGTTGCACGAGGGGATAGAGACTATAGTTGCCTTTTTTTCAATCCCCGGACACGCGCCGAACTGAAAGGCCGTCGATAACTATACAAAGTATGTTCTCGGCGGAATTGCGGGAGGTGGAGCTGACTTGGGATGAGGTGAAGACTATAGCGGCAGACAGATCTTTGTGGTGGTAGTTTGTGAATGCCATATGCTCCAGTTAAGAGAGCGGACACGTTTGATGATAATGTATGCGATTTGCATATCATAGATTTGATATTCGAAACAAACTGTAATCTTAAGCCCTTTCGCATCTGTTGTCGGCATATGTCGTCATAAGATTCCCCGACCGTTGACATCAGTTAACGTGATATATCGTTTTGCTACTTTCTAGGAATAGTTTTTTATGCATCATCTGATAGCTAAAAGATACAAGAACAAATGTGATATATGAAAATATACCATATAAGTACATTTATGCTTCAAATACTATTGTAGTTTTATAATTGACAAAATAATTTATATTCAAACCGAGCCGTTATGAAAGGGTTAAGGACTTATTGTAATTTCGCAAACTCATAATTATCAATCGACATATATTAACCATGAACGCATGTTTGGCTAGCGTTTAAAACAAAATTAAATTAGATAAAACAATAAAACAAGTAAAATTTTGTGTGAAACTACTGAGATTTAATAAATTACTTTACCAGATTCGGTGCTACCTCACCTTCCTCAGCAGCTAAGAGACTAAACCTAAATACAGAACAGTTAACCAATATTACAAAGAGATGTGGAGGGGAGAGGACAAGTGTTTCTTTTGAAGGAACAGTTGAACAGAGCGAATTTACAGGAAATATATTAAGAATCGTTAAATGTGATTTCATACAAAGTTTTACTTGTTTTATTTTTTAAATATGACAAACGACAACGTAAATAACTTCTTAGGTTTTCACGGCCAGATTTGATATTGTCGTTTTTGGGTTTAGCCGTGTGTGGCGAATTACTCATTTCCAATATTTCGATCGCCAATTCAGGGGTCTTTTTCAGGGTTGATGAATTAGTGAAAATGAGTAATTCGCCACATACGGCTAAGCCCAAAAGCCACAATATCAAACGACAACGTTGCTGCGTTCTACGAGTATGTAAATTAGTGTGATTTTATCGTTAAAAGCGATGTGTTTAGTCATGAGCTAGTAGTAGACCAGTGATCAGGGTTGATCTATTTAGCGGTGAGTCTAAAACCGAACTGTGTAGTTCCTTGTCTATCCCCTGATTTGCATATTAAGTTGGTGTGATAGCTAGTTAGTCTACGGTCCCTTCCACTTTGCATTTGATTTGCAGCCGATGTCAATTGTTCTATTTGTTTATTTGATGAAACAAGGGAAGACCGAAAGGACGCTATAGGAATACCCAAAATTTTGAAATTTTACTATTGAAACATTAAAAATATCTTGTTATTTATATTTTAAGCATTCACTTTGACATCCATTTTAAAATGAAATTGATAATAGTTTTTTGCCTATTGATATATTTGGATCACATCAGCACTGTTTCACTTAATAGAAGACTGCAGTTTCGCCATCTATGAAAGAATCATCAGTTCCTATGTGCACAAACATCTTGACGCGTAAATTAATATTTACTTATGGACTTGGACTTGCTTTGCAAGCTAAAAGTCATAGGTTCGATCCCCAACCAAGATTAAAAAAAATGGTTTTATAATCGATTTCCGAGCTCTAAAATACCCCCGGTTGGTGTGAATTTGATCCCTCACCCGTAAAATGCCAGTCACAGCCTATTAATTAAAATTGGTGGTAGACGAAAGTCGTCACGTGAAACCCATTCATAGTCAATTCCTGTAATAATAAGGATGATGCGTGAATCTCGGGCTGTAGTCTATTACGTTGGCGGATCAACACTCCACATGTAGCGCTTAGCCCTATTATATTTATTATTTAAAGGTAAATTAAATCTAAATCGTAAATAATCAAACATCATCATCATCATCAGCCTGTGTCCGTCCACTGTTGAACGTAGGCCTCCCGCATGAGTCTCCATCCTCTTCGATCCTCCGCCTTCCGCATCCAGGTCACTCCCGCTATTCTTCTTATATCGTCAGTCCATCTTGTAGGGGGTCGGAAAATGCTTCGTTTGCCAGTTCTTGGGCGCCATTCCAATACTTTTCTTCCCCATCGACCGTCGTCTCTTCGACAGATATGACCTGCATAAAACATATTTACTGCATCAAACATATTTAATGCTTAATTCACATATTCTTAGAAACTCGATATTGAAAAAAAAAAAAGGTATCGTACCTGCGATATTTCGCCTGATAAGCAATCTTCTTTTAGCCTCGCCAGGTGTTGGAATCCGATATATATTTATTTTTAAAAAATTATTGCATTTTTTAATGAAAATCTTACAAAAAAAATATTTATATTTTCTCTTTGAATGAAAATCTTTTCTGCTTTGTGAAGGCTTTTCTTTGCTTTGGGGAATTAAGAAAAGAAGACAAATGAGCTGTCTGCGATAATGAGAGCGATTGATTTGTTCTCAATTGAATTATCTTAAGGAGGCCTCTTCTGTAAATTCACTTTGTGTCTTCCCTCTGATATTATCCGAGGATAATCAATCATACTAAGTGAATTTAATTGCGTAGCAAAAAAACCTATTTTTGATGTTATATATATTTTTTTTCAACATAATTGATGTACCGAATATGAAATATCTTGGGATACTAGTATATCATCATCATCAGCCTGTATCCGTCCCCCGTGAGTCTCCATCCTCTTCGATCCTCCGCCTTCCGCATCCAGGTCACTCCCGATATTCTCCTTATGTCGTCAGTACATCTTGCAGGGGGTCGGCTAATGCTTCTTTTGCCACTTGGGCGCCATTCCAAAACATTTCTTCCCCATCGACCGTCGTCTCTTCGACAGATATGTTCTGCCCATTGCCATTTGAGTGTGCCTATTTGTTGGGTAGCATCCATTACTTGAGTTCTTCCGCGTATTTCCTCGTTTCGGATTCTCTTTTATATATTTATAGTCGTTTACAACTTATATTTCTGTTCCTCCAATGGAATTAGGGTCAAAGGTCTGTGAAATATGACTATTAATCATGGCTTTTGTTTTATCCATGTTCATTTTCAGACTAATTTTGTTCGACGCTTCATTGAGGTCGTAGAGCATGTCTTGAAGCTTGTCAGTGATTCGGCTATTAGCACTATGTCATCTGCAAATCGAAGGTGAGAAATGTACTCTCCGTTAATATTTATTCCACATTTTGATATATTTAAACTGCTATCCTGGACAAAATGTGGAAAAACTCATAAATGTCATTTTAATTTTATATAATGAAGTTATTTTATTCCTATTGAGAAGTTATTGAGGCTTAATTTTTTTTCTCCATCCCCTATATCTGGGACTCGCAGCTATGCTCGATCGAAATAAAGTGTAATATATACAGCGCCTGTATTGCTTACATTATTATAGAATCGTATAGAAGGCTGGCGATCTTGTCATCTCATTAAAAGCCAATGCAGCCGTGTAATGGGTTTTGAAAATAAATGCATGTGTAAAACAGTCTTTCATACTATAGTCAACAAGAGACAAAAGTGGAGCTGGCTGGTATATGTACTTTAGATGCATCAGGAGAGCATACAGCTGCCTTTTCTTGAAGCCCTCGGTTTTTTACTGTCGTAGAAAGCTATCGGGAATCTGCTAGTATTCTCTCGTATGTGCTTACATAAAAAAACATAAATGTACTCGGTGGTGGTCCAGTAGGTACAGTTGATATGGGAGGAAGCGTGAACCATGGCGGCTGACAGAGCTTTATGGCAGCGGTTTGTGACGGAAATATGCTATACTTAGTGAAGTGGATTTGGAATTATGATGATATTTTCAAATCGATGGAAATATAGTAACATATTTTAAAAGATTGTTAAAAAAAAACACGTTGAAACAAATATTTTATACATAAAAAAAAGACTACGGCCGACTGACAATATTATGGTGGCATTTACATCAGCTAGAGTGCAGGCATAGAAAAAATGTAATTTGCTTCTTTTATATTACAGGAAATGTAAGATAGATAAAGAATTTATGGAGGAAAAATTGGTTCGAAATAATTGGTGGCTCAAAAGAGGTAAAGTAAAATTAGTATTCCATAGTAATTATTGAATTTGTGGAAGTTGCATTAGAGTAATGAACTTTCATATTGCGAGCTTTGCCGATGAGTGAAGCTTCGAACTAAAGTACACAATTGTCATACGAGTGTTTCAGGTTCGATTTTCGATGGATTTTGTACATGTGCATGTTTTTATGCTGAAAAACTTTAGTAGGGTACGGTTTTTTTCTTTGTAAAACTTACTAAATATAACAAAACAAATTTGATTTGTTAAACATTGTTGAAAATTAAATGAATTCTTTAGTTTCTAATATTGCAATACATGGAATTCCATGAATAATTTAACCATCGTAAATATCTATATAACTAAATTATAAAATATGACTAATAACAGTTTTTCCGTAACCGAGGTCGCGGTACCAAAATTACAGCATCAGCTAAATGGTGATGCCGGAATACCAAGGTTCCGGCACTGAGGATAAGACCAAAGACCGGAGTTGAGTTCTTACTAATTTATTTGATAATATACCCCTTTTAATATCGTCGTCTACAACATGAGTAAGCATTTGTAAAATTATTATTCATTCATTGAATTTCATACACAGCAAATTCCTCGATACCTGTTGTTTTGGACCTTGATCCCTTCAATTTACAAAGAGTGGCAAAATATTGTGATGGTCGATGCCCTGTGTCGTACCCGACTGTGTGAATCGACAGATTCCATCTAAGATAGAGAGTTTGATTATAATAATTACTTAAAGACTTTTGGATGTTTAATACAAAATAATTATGTTCAAAATAAAGTTTTGAACAACAGTAGCTCATTGTAAGTGCGGTTCTAATTAGATCATTGAAGTTAAGCAACATTCTACGAGGAACAAAATTAAGTTAGGTTGATTGGATTGAGCCGCCTATTGGAACCAAATGGTCCACGCCTTGAGAGCGTTGAGATAATCATTCGATTTCTTAACAATTTCGCATCGGTTGTCGGCATATGCTGTCAAAGATTCCTCGACCGTTGACATCGGTTGACGTGATATATCGTTTTGCTACTTTCAGTACTCATTGTGACATCTATGGTAGGAAATTGGAAGTGCAGTCATTCCCTCTATCAACCTACACGTATTCTTTACAGAAATCTGTAAAGCATGTAAATAAATATCGTAAGGATTCGTCACAGGAGCGATTTTTTTGTAAACCGCATGTGTCAATGCCATAACATGTATGGAGTTACATAATGAACGTTTGTTAAATATAATAGTTTTTTATGCATCATCTGATAGCTAAAAGATAGAAGAATCAATGTGATATATGAAAATAGGTCAGAAAAGTACATTTATGCCTCAAATACTAGTATTAAGCAAAAAAAATGGTTTGAAAAATTCACGCCTTATTGACAGTATTATTTGTGTTCCACCGAGCCGTAACGAAAGGGGTAAAAAAAAGGATTTGAAAATTGCTCAAACTATTCTTACATTCATTTTCATATTAATAATATGATAACATTATAATTGTATTATTACTACTATGAATTCTTTATAGGCGTTACTGTAAGATAAATAAATAAATAAATAAATAAGTACAACCTTGTGAAACTAGAGTATAATTCTGAAGGACATAATGTTGTTTTTGTTCAAGATAAAACATATTTTTTACGATTTCTAAAAGAGGTCTCAAATTTTATGAAACCGCTAGACTTTTCAAAGAAATATGAGAACTGAAAGATAAGAAGGGGAAAAGAAAAATAAAGTGTGTGTGAGAGAGTGAGATGAAGAGATAGGGACAGGTGGAGGGGGCAGCCGCAGAATGAATCTAGAAGATTTCAGAAAACATATTTAAAAAAGCCGCTCCCGCCATCTTATTCTTTCGGAATATTTTCAATTTCAGATTTCCCGCCAAATGAAATGTAATTCCGCGCTTATTGACAACTCTTTTTTGTGTAAACACATAAAAAAAAGTTGCCAGATGGCAATAGGTATATTTTATTCGTGATAGTGTGACGCTTGCCATCATCACGGCTAAACGTTGTGGTTTTGATATTGTCGTTTTTGGGTTTAGCCGGGTGTGGCGAATTTCTTTTAACCAATATTTCAACCGCCATTGTATGGGTCTTCTTCAGGATTGATAATTTAGTTGTTAGTTTGTAAACTAAATTATCAATCCTGAAGAAGACCCCTGCAATGGCGGTCGAAATATTCTGGCCGTGAAAACCTAAGAAGTTATTTTCGTTGTGGCTTTATATACTTGATGATTCCGGCTACGCCGTCTTTTTTTATCAATTTCATTTCACAAATTTTTATTTTTTTCTTCTTCATGTTTGCTTAATAACTGGAGCATATGGTCGTCACGAAATGCCGCCACAAAGCTTTGTCAGCCGCCATGGTCCTCACCTTATCGCATGTAAGCTCTACTTTTCGCAGCTCCGTCGAGTGCATTCTATGTATAGTTTCCAGCGACCTTCCAGGACAGTGCGAGCCCGGGGGCTTAAAAAAGACTGCTGTTGCTTATGCTCTCATACGGCATCCGAAGTATCGTACCACGGGTCACCAACCTGGTCCGCACCGTCCACTAGTTGGAGATACGGGCTTCCGTGGTGGGCGGTGAGCGATTTTTATAGATTTTCAAATCTTCTATATTCCTTCAGAATTTTTTTCACCCGTATACTGAATTGAAATATAGCAAGGTTGTTAGGCGGTAGGGAAATTTTACGATGAAAAATAGGCAAAAGTGGGCGCTAGGCATAAAAAGGTTGATGACTCCTAGACTACAGTATGAAAGGCTGCCTTGTTCGTTTTCGCCTTTTCTTTCTTCACAAAATCAAGCTATCGTACTCGCAAGCTATAATAAATATTTTTTCCTTCCTATATGTGTTCCATATATGGAGCATATTATTAATTTATTAGTATTTGTATAGCGCTCTTTTATGACCGAATGATCATTCCAAAAGCGCTTCTTTGCCTTTCTGAGTAAAATGGTGGGTCTTGAGTCTGCTTCTGAAAGATGCCTCCGCTTTAAGCTCTCTTATGCTTTCCAGTAGCGAGTTCCAGGCCATTGGCGCCGCGTAGCTGAAAGCCCGATAGCCAAAGACCGTGCTAGGACTACCTCCCGTTAGCTGCACGGTGCTTCTATTTGCTCTAGCTGATCTGAGTGTCTCTCCACGCGCGCTTATTTCTGTAAGAAATGATAATATGGTAATCATGAACTGCTGCAAATCAGTTGTTCTGTCAGTTGTTATTGTTCTTGCCTCCGTGGATTTGAAGAGTCGGTGACTGTAGTAGCCGAGACATATTTTAAGCGAATTGCTATTCGGATTTTTCAAGGAAATCGCATGATTAGTCCAAGACTCTCTAGACTTGGACTATTTAGTAATAAGAAGCGGTTCAACTCGTCCAACAACACGTCGTTAGCTACAGGCGGTGAAACATCCAAATTTAAGTACATCCCCAATGTTGCTTAACTTTGATGATCTAACAAGAACCGCGTTTCTAAAGTACAATTTTCGTTGGACATTTATTTTACCACATACTAAGATAGAATATCACATCACGTAATATTACGGCTGTCTATTCATATTCTACCATACTAAACTACGTAAGTGAAGTGTAACGTTAACGTACAATTCCCAAGAGAGCAACTACTCTTCTTAAGGAGGTCGACTTGCACAGTTCTTGACACTAATTAACATTGTAATATATTCACTGTGATACCTATCATACCACAGTGCCCATGAGGGTTAGAGCTGCCTTAAATCATTTCATGGTCTTGCATTCGTTATGTCGTAAATCTCAATGTTCGTAATAATTTTGCTTATAATTTTACATAGAAATTACAAGCACCATTCCTGTGGGTGCTTCAATGTTTTTTTTTGTCAAAATAATATAATATTTTTTCAATTTAAATCATTGGATATTTTTCTTGAAAGAAATTGACATCCTCCGTCTTTAAAAAGACGACAAGTTCAGGAAGGATGCAGGAGCAGATTACTAAGCAATAGAACGTGTTTTTGAAGCTCAAATCGCATTTATTTTCGATAAAGACTTGTATTCCCCGTTCGATCGTAACCTAACGTTAATTCCGTCTCGATCGAACGGGGCTTGACTAACGACTGCCGGAACCCTGTGTCATCCAGCGCCGCCAAGGCAATCGCGGCAAAAATGCCAATTAAAAATGACAGTTGCACCAACATGAAATGGAACAACTGTCATAACAAATAAAATGGAGTATGCAAACGCCGTGTAATATTAAATAATTAAAACTAACATTATTAGATGTGCATGTCAAGAGAGCGAACAAAAATAAAAGACAAATAATCGTTTTTCGAGGCTTGACGGCATCAGCCCGAAAAGAGCTATATCAAGATGAAATCAAAATAAAAAGTTGATATTTTAAAATTATTTATTTTATTTTATTGAATATATATAATTTAAGTCTTCAAACAACTAAAGCGTTTAACCAATGCATCCTCTCAGTATTACTTATGGCGCAGAGACGTGAAATCTAACAGCAAGTCTCACCCATACACTCAAGTGGCAATGCGCAGGACGACGGTCGATGGTGAAGAAACGTATCGGAGTGGCGTTTAGAATTGGCAAACGTATCGTTGGCCTATCCCTTGCGAGATGGACTGATGATTAGAAAGATAACGGGATTAGCCTGGATGTGGAAGGTGGAGGACCGAAGAGGATGGACACTGCATGAGATCAATGTTCAACAGTGGACGGACACAGGCTGATGATGACATAAGAAAGGTCGTTCTTTTTCTTCTTCTTCATGTCAGTGACGTCAAATTATTTTTGCCCAGTATATGGCGAAATCGATAACTCGTGTGTTGCCCAGCATTAGGTCCTGGCATGTGCAGATTGTTGGGCACATGGAGCAGGATCGTAGGTGTGAGGCGGTCTGCAGGTCTCCACAGTCGCACAATGGTTCTCCCTGCTGAAGCATTCCCCACCGCTCTAAGTTGTCCTTTGTTCTACCAACTCCGGTTCTTAATCTGTTCAGGGATTTCCAGGTCCGCCAGTCAAGGTTCTTGCCAGTTGGGGGCCTTTCTTTGAAGTAATGAAATCATTTTCAGGGCCGGATGTGAGAAGTTGTGTGGATCTCAGAAACCTGCTTCGCGACTTCAGTCTGGGTGTTGGGGGTATCTGCTTATACAAGCAGTGCGATGGTTGGTTGATTGCCTTACGCATTTCTTCGGCGCATGTGACTTTGCGTCTTATATTTGTTGGTGCGATACCAGCCAAGGGGTATAGTTTTGAAATGGGTGTTGGTTTGAGGCAGCCTGTGACGACTCTGCATGCATCATTCAGGGCATGAAAAGAACCTCCACGCGGTGCTTCCGGAAACGTAATTTCGGACTTCCTTCTGCGGCCAATCTTTTCAATACAGCGACAACAAAAACAGAAAGAAAGGTCGTTGCTCTCGGGCTTTTATAAATGGCAGACTGTTCAAATCCGAATTTCGTGTAGAATTTTTCTTTGAGCCTATTTATAATAATGAACGGTACCGTCGATGGGCTGACATTTGTTTGGGAACAAGAAATAATGAAAACCGCAAAATATTGATTGGGAGTTTGGCCACTGCGGTTAAAAGCTTCGAGAAAAGGTTACCGAAAGAAGGACCGAAAACCTTTTAGCGAAAATAATAAAATTCTTCGCTTTAAATTAAAACGTCGAATACATTTTTAATCTGATTACAAACATTTTGGAGAAAAACCTGAAAAATTACTAAAATTTTCTTGGCGCTAAAGTATACTTCATAGTTTTTTCGATCAATAATTCGTGGTTAAATTCGGTAATATCAAAATTAAAATAAAATATCATTCCAAATTTCAATTAGAGAACTTTTAAAAACATTACAATTATTTTTTTGAATACCGACAGATGGTGATAGTAATTCTGAAGCCTCATCTGTGGAATTCAATGACCCTTACCATGATGCATATGGATAAGCGCTGCATGTGGAGTGTTGATCCGCCAACGTCATATACTACAGCCCGACATTCACGCATCATCTTTATTATTACAGGAACTCACTATGAATGGGTGGTCTTCACGGGACGACTTTCGACTACCACCAATTTTAATTAATAGGCTATGACTGACAAATTCACGCCAACCGGGGGTATTTTAAAGCTCAGAATTGATTAAAAAATCATAAAGAATGATGATGTTGATGTGAGGTCATTTTAAATTAACGCAAAGAAAACATACACTATTGTTTTTTTTATGTATACACATACTATTTATTCCCATATATAATCATATATTAGTTTTTTTTTCCGGTTTACAAGGAAATGAACCCACAATGTACTGTACGATAGTCGATCTCTTTGAGCTCCGCAATACTTGTCGGATTGTACGAGACTAAATATTGAAAATAGTCATCGATATAAAGTTTATTTTGGCGATAAAGCGACTCGCGAGTCTTCCCCTCTGGGACTCTTCCGAGCTCGTCACTCGCGAGGATTCCTCCCCCTACCTTTACTTTAACTGATCCCCGAAGTACCGGCGCGATGTTTATTGGTATGCCAATATCCCAGGTATCGAATGCAATAACATTTACGTTTTGAGTTCTTTTACCGACGCAATTTCATATGTTTTTATATCAATGCGTATTTTTATATCGTCTTATTTAAGTCCTGCGTCTATTTTTATTTTATTTCCATATCTGGAATATACATATATGTATATCAGTTGCCACTGTACGTGTCTCATCCCTCATCGGAAAGTCTACACAGTGACATCAACATGGTATAGCCCTTGCTGACTGGTACTGAAATCTCGATATACAATCTTTCATCTCTTATTTCTGTTCGCTTGGACAAGTCCGGTCACAAGTATGACGTTCGCTATATACATGGCTGCTGTAATTGGTGCGCCATTGATTATGCAGATCGCCACTTGAGGCGCTGGGTGACAGCCTATTACGAGCGCGCTTAGTCGTCAGTCAAGTCCCGTTCGACCGAGGCGAAAGTAACGCCATGTTACGGTCGAGCGGTGAAACCAAGTCTTTATCGAAAATATATGTCAATGTGCTTCGGAAAAAGTCGGTGTGTTGTTTATCTGCTCCTCATACTTTGCTCCATTCACCACGCGATCCGATAATTATTCCAGCGACGTGAAGTCGTTTCTCCCATAGAGATGAGGATGTCAATGGTATCATATATGAGGACCTGCAATGCAAATATTTTCCCATATAATTCACAGACGAGTCTATTACTATCACCATCTGTCGATATTCTCCTGTATGCGTTTACATAACAAATCACGTGAACTTGAAGAGACGGTTCTAATATCCGAGGCATATTTTGAGTGATTAGTTAATATATTTTTAAGGACGTCAGGTGATTACCCCGATGATTCTGAGCAGCTTAACATGACTTGCGACACACGATCAGCAACAAGCGGTGTTCCATCCAAGCTGTGGTCCGCGCCCAATGTTGCTGAACTTAGGTGACTTAACGAGAATCGCGTTAACGATGTGCCATTGTTTCTGCATCTATATCATGCGTATAAAAATACTCCTATAACAATTAAATGATAAATTTGTAGTCAAGAAAGCTTTTAGTTTTTTAGAGCACTTCGCAAAGTCAAAATAAATAAGGTCAAATAAAATGAAATAACTTATTACTTGAGAATTTAATAAAAGCGAAATTAAACCTGTCACAAGAGATTTAAATTTTTAAAATATTCCAAAATAAAGGTAAATATCTCCAACTACCAATGAGTTTTCCGCCGAATAATTTCACGAAGGCGTCGAAACTATTTTTAATAAATTTTCGCGCGTAATTCAAATTTCGCGCGCTTTTTAAAATGCTAATTCGAAAATGAATCTCTCGGATGGAAGTATTTTTCTAAGAAGCCAAGTAAAGCCGTCATACTTTGAAAGTTTATCTTTCAAGATGTCTGCTTTTGCATTTTAGATTAACCTCTGCCTCTTTGGGTGTGTCAACGTCTGTTGCAATAGCAAAAATGTTAAAAAAATACCTTATCTTTTTGTAGAAACATCAATGGACTTTCGAATACAACTCGTTCCTGAAAATTTGTAGTCGTAGGAGTGTTGAATGCTTGAAAGAGAGAAATGTAAAATAATACATTGACAAATATATTGACATCAGCATGATATAGCCCTTGCTGACTGGTACCGAAAACCTCGAAACAAAATCTTTCTTCTCTTATTTCTGTTGGCTTGTCGTACATGTATGTGTCGCCATATTGGCATTTTGGACAAGTCCGGTCACGGGAGTGACATTAGTTATAGAGATCACCACTTGCGGCTATGGGTTTCACCGACCACGGCGCGGTGTCCAGTCAGAGTTGTGTGCCGACGGCGGTGAGGTCGCATGGTGGTGGGCCCGGCCTGAATGATTTGCTTCAATGCGCTAACATTCACTGTTATGCCGACGACAGCACCGTCCATGAGAGTATAATCTTACATAAACCTCCGAAACATTCGGAACTATCTGCTGCTAGGGAATCTCTGGTGGAGAAGATGAACATGTCTCTTGAAAGGGTTTCACGATGGGGCGACCTCAACCTCGTCAGTCTCAACATTTCCCAAACCCAATCATGTACTTTCTCCACCAAGAAGACTGCTATGGATCCTGTATCTTTCAACGGTTGTTCTCTTCCGAAAGCAAGCTCCATCAACATGCTTGGATTATCAATCTCGAATAATGTCAAATATTACGAGTCAATTAAGTGTAAAGCCAGTCTGGCTTCCAAAAACCTAAGTGTATTATATAGATCACGTCGGTATTTCAGCGATAAACAACTTTTTCTTCAATATAAAGGACAAATCCGACCTATCCTTGAATACGGCAGTCACCTTTGGATTAGAGCCCCAAAATACCTCTAAACTTAATTGACTCAGTTCAAAGAAGAGCAATTCGTTTGATAAACAATGACACCCTTACGTCTAACCTGCAATCAATGGAACACAGGCGTAAAATTGGTTCTCTTAGTATTTTCTACCGTTATTACCACGGTTGCTGCTCTTCGGAACTTAAAGAACTAATTCCTCCTACTCACAGCCGACAAACTCGTCTTGCATTTGCCGAACATCCCATACACGGTTAATGTGTGTCGACCAACAACTGGCAGCTTCCAAAGTTCCTTCCTTAATGCCACCGGTAAACTATGGAATGCTCTTCCAGCGTCGGTGTTTACTCCTTCCTACAATCTGGATCTCTTCAAGAAACAGATAAATGTACACTTGCAATCTCCCCAACCCACACACAAACACGAACACAACACACGTTTCCCGCATGCAGCGTCCAGCCTCCCTGGCTGAGCGTCATAGAGTGCACTGTTTTTGAACGGGTGTGCTCTCCTGCATGCGTTTACATAAAAAAAATGTTACCAGCTCCGATATAGCCCTTTTAAGCTGATTTCGATCTTTCGATTTTCTGTTCGATCGTTTGTTTTTTGACGAGTTCTTTTGCTTTGGTGACATGCTCCTCATCCATTCACCACGCGTCCCGATGACGACCCGGACGAAGCAGAGTCGCTTTATTGAGACTGGGGATGTTATTTTCAATTTTCATGTGTGAGATTGTGGGCTTAATCCCATTGATGATATGCTTCAGTCAGGGGTGATTATATCGTGATTATGATGATGATGATGAAATATGGTAAAATGTTTCCAATATTTTTTAGGTCGTGGAGCGGCCACTCAGAAGCCCCGCGTATAGATAATTTATACGAGCCGGGTTCGTTGACCTGACGCTACAGAATTAGGTCGCTGCATTTTAATAGCAAATCATAAATCTAAACTACGGCTGAAATGCTCCGTTAGTTATCAAATAATAAGTCAGGTAAAATAAAATGCCCCCACGGAAGGGGGTAATAGAGTATAATAATGAAATATGACATTATTATAAAGGGGGGTTATACCTGTATGATGGCCTGTACTTCTTTGTTCAGGAAATAATTCAAGGTATTGGCGGTAAGTTAAATCAATTGGTAGTAAATAAAATTGATCGGTATTAGACTAAATAAATCGACAGTATCCACTGTGTCGTAGTATGAATGTGGTCAGTTAAAAAATTAAAATGGCAGCAATATATTCCATATTGATAAAAAAAAAATCTAACCTAACCTAATCTATTATTAATTACAATTCATTAATTATTTAGGAGCAAATTAATTATTTTTCTTCTGCCAAATGACTATTTTTAACTTACCCTTTTCGGTTTTTATTACTAACCGTTTGCTAAATAATTAAAAAAAAATATATTTTTTGTTTGCTGTATATAATGTACTGCGGAACACGGATGAAAACTATAGGGGGTGTGAAAAGGAATTATGAAGTATTTATATTATGATGCCGACATCCCCGTTTATCAAAAGGCAACTTAAAATCGTCGGGATCGTCATCGGAACGCGTGGATGGATAGATGAGGAGCAGGTCACGAAACAATAAAGCACATTGAAATATATTTAAAATTAAAAAATTACAAACTTCGGTCATCTGCCCGGAACTGAACTTACTGCCTTCCTCACAGGTCCCGGATAGACGACGACTGACTCAGCCGGCAGTTATGATAGCGCAGCGCCGAAATTAATATAGTGGCCACTTGGTCGAACTATGGCGCTCTAAATGACAGGACATGTCAAAAAAATAAAATGGCGACGCAAGCGCCATGTCTTATGTTACTAAAAAAATCATATATGCGTGTCCGACGAGCGAACAAAAATAAGAGGCGATGGATAGTGGCAGCTGACAGAAATGGGTGGTAGGAATTTGTGGTGATCATAAAATATGTTACAGATATGGAATAAAAATTATATAAAATGATATTTATCTTCTATGTTCCAGATAAGTACACCCGTGCTCGTAGCCATCCATTGTTTTTGATCCCAGTTGATGCTTGTGGAGCTTCAAGCACTCAATTTGGTTCAACGGCAATGTCGCTCCTAAATAGCCTACCAGCACACCTCGATCCTTTTCTTACATCCTTTTCCTCTTTTGCCGATGATATTGTTCTCCTAGATCTCTATGATCTTTGACACGTATTACTCATATACTACGTATTACACGTATACTTCTTCTTCTTTTATGTTATTTTTATCTTTTATTATCTTTTGCATGTATTGTATATTTATGTATGCTCTGTTTCTTATAATTTTGTACCTTAGAACTTCGGTTCTGTGTAATATAAATAAATAAATAAATAAAAATATGAATATTTAACAACATATTTCACAAACTTGAATAAAAGCTTTTAATTCATAGCTTTTCCTTATTTAGGAATATACAATATTATAATAGGTGCATCAAGAATAAAAGCATATTAGTTATTCAGCAACTTATTCATACTGTTTCAGCAGCTGCTTCTAAATTGAGAAACTCACAGCTTGCTGGTAATAAAATAGTTTCAGCATCGAGCTTAGTTCACAAGTTGACCCTCGCTTCACATTGCTACAATACGGCGGTTATTCGAGAAGTTTTCGTACTTATCATCATTAAGTTATTGTATTCAATATATACGAGTATCACTGTCTGATAGTTAGTCTTAATAAATTAAAAAATAAAACAATTGCAGCTGAAGAAATGGTCGATTTTGCATCAAACTGTCTTGAATGATGTCAATTGTCTGTCAAAAATATAAAACTTTTGATAAATTATCTTTTATTTCTTCATTTTTTTATCAAGTATTTAGTTACTACATTTTTACAAAGCAACAAAAATAAAAATATTTGAAATAATGCAATGGCATACCATTCGACCTTACAATTACTTGACTAGGAGCTTAAACACATATACAGTGGAACCTCTCTTAACGACCACCTCTCATAACAAGTAATTCGCATAACGAGCAAAAAAAATAGTGAAAAAATTGCTCCCTTAACGAGCGACATTTCGCATAGCGAGTGACGTAGAAAGGGGAAGTCACATAATGTATGATGCACTTGTGAGCCGTGAATCCCGCGTCATTGCTTCAGTTTGTGCTTAGCACTCGTACCGTTAGCACGTTAGTGTCGCATGTAATTACACATTTTTCTAGGGTTTGTGAAAGTGTACAATCAAGAGCTGACCACTGAAGAGCTTATGGAGTTGGGTCGTATTTCAGAGCAAGAAATTATGAAGAAGAGTTTGGAGGAAGAGGAAGTAGCAGAGCAACAATCTTCTGACGCAATTAGAGAAATACTGAAAGCATGGAAAACTGTTAAATCGTACATTGAGAAGCATCGCCCTAATAAGGAGGTGGCTATGCGTGCTATAAACTTATTCAATGATAACGCTGTGTCTCATTTTCACCAAATTTTAAAGAGTCGGCTAAAACAAATATCTCTTAACAGCTTTCTAGTAAAAAATAACTAATTATTTGTCATAAATTAATAAATAATACAAATGAAGACTGATAGAATAATAATAAAATATACATACTTTGAATATATACTATGGCGACATCTGTCGTACGATAACAATGCTATAAATACTAGTTTCACCGCAGTCAGTCTGGGCATAGCAATGGCGCGATTCGCCGAGCGATATGAATACCTGGGCATAGTTGGTTTCCAGGGTCCGCGGTTCGCATCCCGCTTCTGCCGTTATTTTTGTGCTTGGATTGACGCGTTGAAAAAAGAATTTTATGTATAGGATATGTATATTTAAGTAATGATAATATTGTAATATAGTCAATGATCTATAAAAGTAGATTAGAATATTGAAATAATAAAATAATTTTCTAATAAAAATTAAAAAATTAATTGTTTTTATTTAGGTTACGTTCTTTAACATGTAATTTTATTAGAATAAACGTTAAAAAAAATCGCATGGAACGCATTATCGTGTTTTACATTGATTTATATGGGAAAATTAGTTTCGCTTAACGAGTGTTTTACATAGCGAGCAAGATTCTGGAACGAATTATGCTTGTTATGAGATGTTTCACTATATCTTACATTAAACTAAGCGTACAATAAAGTATAACGTGGAACAGTATTACTCAGCTAGCTTATAAGTTATATATGGCTACTTAAAACATAACATAAAAGTTTTTAGTTCTCAGCAGCTCCTGACACTGGTGACTTATATATTAAAAGTCAGTGGTTTCATACAAAGTTTTACTTGTTTTAATCCTATAAATATGACAAACGACAAAAGTACTGCGTTCTATGAGTATGGATCTCAAAGTGATCGATAAAAAGATTAATAACTAAAATAATACGGTTATGTATTGGGAGAACAACCTAAATGTTTGAAGTAGATTTACATCAAAATTATATCGATATTTAAGTAGCTTAGCCGGCGGGTATAGCTCAATGGTCAAAGCGTATGCTTTGCAAGCCAAAGGTCGTGGGTTCGATCCCAGACGGAGATTAAAAAAAAAAGGATTTTTAATCGATTTCTGAGCTCTCAAAATACCCCGGTCGGTGTGAATTTTATCCCTCACTCATAAAATGTCAGTCATAGCCTATTAATTAAAATTGGTGGTAGACGAAAGTCGTCCCGTGAAGACCACCCATTCATAGTAAATTCCTGTAATAATAAGGATGATGCGTGAATCTCGGGCTGTAGTCTATGACGTTGGCGGATCAACACTTCACATGCAGTGTTTAGCACCATGGTAAGCGTCATAAAATTTCACAGATGAGGCTTCAGAATTACTATCACCATCTGTCGGTATTCTCCTATATGTGTACACATACAAACAATAATTATTGACGCTTTGAGTACTGCGCTTTTGTGGGTATGGGTCATAGTAGCTTTAGAAGAGTTAAGGGATAAAGTAAAGCTGAGAATTACTTGAAATTTCTATAGTTTACATATAACAAAACCATCTATGTTTGTTGTAAGTTTTTTTGTTCATTAGTTTTAGACTTTTCCAGTAATCCTCGTTTTATTGATGACTGGCCAATATTGCCGAATGACGTTTGGCATCGAAAGCACGTGTTTTGGGGCTCTAAAGTCTTTATTCAATGGCGAGGCGAAGGGACGCCGTATTTACACCATAATTAATCAGCTAATGTAGTCATTGTGAGTGTTGAAGAAAGCCCATTGAGTTGCTTTGGAGCGCTTTCAATGAGCGTCCATTGGAAAGCATTAATATGTGAAAGAAAGTTTCCGAATTGTGCGAGGTGTTCCCATTATACTGACGCAAGGTTATTCGATGTACAAAACCGTTAAAAGGTTAAATGGCCATTTTTTGCATCCAATTATTAAGAATTTGTCTTACTATACTCAACATTGCCTAGTATTATTTTTATCAATATCATTATCGGCATATTCGCTCGCCTAACAGGAGCATAAGGTCGTCGCGAACTATCGCCATACGGTCACCATGATATCGCCTCATCCCATGTCAGTTGTATCGAGTATATTCCATGTATAGTTCTCGATTGAATTCCAGGACGGCGCGAGTCTGGGGGCTTGAAGATAATGCAGCTGTAGTTTATAGTTGGGACATATATTTCAAATGCTGCAGAACTATATCTTTATACTATTGGACCTTAAAGAAAATACAAGATTTTAAAAGTAAAACTTTAGAAGCAGCGTTGTGCTCTCAGCCACCGAGAGTAAAATCAGAAGAAACGTCACTTTAAACTTCCATTAGCGCGCGGGTACACTACTGTCTCGTACACTCGTAGCTTTTTTTGCTCATGTTCTATCCGATTTCTTAGCTTGTGTTTGCGGCCCTTCTCTCTCTATCTTCCATTCAAGTTTCACTGTCCCAAGTCTCGAAAGAAGGATTTTTTCATATTTTACTTGACATGCTTCGCTTATCGCAGTGGACGTGGCACAAACACACACACACATCTATATATGTGTGTGTGTTTGTGCCACGTGCACTGCGATTAGCGAAGCATGTCAAGTAAAATATGAAAATCCTTCTTTCGAGACTTTAAATTTATATATATATATATATATTGACATCAGCACGATGTAGCCCTTGCCAACTGGTACCGAAAACCTCGATATACAATCTTTCGTCTCTTATTTCTGTTCGCTTGTCCGCTCACGCGTATTAGTTATAGACATCACCACTTGAGCGCCGGGCGACAGCCTAAGTGCCGACGAAGCGTCAGTTATGTGTTGACGGTCGAGAAGGCCGCATTACGATCAATGTGCTTCTAAACGAAAATCTTTTTTGCTGACCTGCTCCTCATCCTGCCTTCACGCGACGGAATAACACATTTTTGAGAGAGAGGAGGATGGTTGTATATATATATGACGTGAAGCGTTTCACTTTTCGTCTCACCCAGTCAATTTCGCTTTACCACAACTAAATGAGATTGACTTCTATGGCGAATATTCGATATTCCATACCGCTAAAGTTCCGCTGTAGAAATAATATTCTCATTGAAGAAATTTCACAAGTTTTCTATTTCTTCTGTCTGTAATGGAGTTATTATCTTTTGATTGCGATTATTGCTCGTATTACATGAAATAGAAAAGAGTAGAGTTAAAACATGTGGCATTGGCGGGGAAAATTGGCTTTCTTTAAGGAATTACATTTATGTGTCTTAGCGCAGGGATAGCCAACTAAAACCCGGGGTCATGTGAAATTTAAATCAGACTTGGCTGTTTTTCACGAAGCGTTTCTTAGCTGGAGCATACGGCCATCACAAACTGTCGCCACAAACCTTTGTCAGCCACAATGCTCTTCGATTGATCCCTAGTTAGCTCTGCCACCTAGAGCTCATACGAATACATTCTTAATATAGTTATCGGTGGTCTTCCAGGATCAAATAATAATTATTAGAAATATGTAAACCTGTAATTATTTAAAATATTGCCTACAGGTATGGATTAGAATAATCGTTTAATTACCATTTAAAAAATCGTGGGTTCGATTCCCGTCGAATATTAAAATTTAAATATATTTTTAATCAATAATAAGCTTCTAGATACCTTCGGTTGGTGTGAATTTGATATGAATTTGATTGAAATTAGACGAAAGTCTTCCCGTGAACACCACCCATACATAGTGACTCCCCGTAAAATGTATGATGCGCGTATGTCGGTCTGTAGTTTAATGTCGGCGAATGAACACTTCATACACAGCATTTATTCATTCTAAAAATATGGCAAGTGGCATAGAATAAATATAAGAGCCGGCGGTCATAGCTCAATGGTCAAAGCGTTTGCTTTGTAAGCCAAAGGTAATGGGTTCAATTCCCGACGGAGATTAAAAAAAAAATCGATCTATGAGCTCTAAAATATTATAAGTATTGGTGTGAATTTGATCCATTACCCGTTAAAATGTCAGTCATAGCCTATTAATTAAAATTGGTGGTAAACGAAAGTCGTCCCGTGAAGACCACCCATTCATAGTAAATTCCTGTAATAGTAAAGGATGCTGCGTGAATCTCGGGCTGTAGTCTATGACGTTGGTGGATCAACATTTCACATGCAGCGTTTAGCCATATATACCATGGTAAGCGTCATAGAATTCCACAGATGAGACTTCAGAATTACTACCTCCATCTGGCGGTATTCTTCTATATGTGTTTACATAAAAATAAAAAAATCGACGATCATATCAGATATAATATTTAATAATGCGCAAGAAAGGTTGTTTATCACTGTCACGGAACCTTGAAAGTTCCAGTTCGTGCCGTGGAGTAGTTACGTGTTTTATGTGCCAGAGATATTGCCTCGAAGACACCGAGAATCAAAGAAATTGTAGTGTGGGCCAAAAGCACGGCGTAACAAGTATATAATATATTTTCTTACGAACACGCCAAGCTTGCGACATATTCACCGATTGTAATGGGTAACAATTAACCCGAAGATCGCCGTAAGCCCACCCGTGGGCGCTTCGCAATATTCCAAAGATGTATTACAAAATCAATTTTAGATTTTCTCACAACAATATCTATGAATATTTTACAATTTTAACAAACCATAAAAGATCGATAATTTTCGATAGTTTGGGAGATATTCATGAGATGGTGTCAAGGTCACTTTTTTTTTTTTTTTTTTCGAAAACAATTATATAGTATATATATCTTAAATATTTACAACAAACTTGATGCGTTGGAAGTACATACGATATAGGGAGACAGTTTTGTAAGTAGTTAGTCAAGGACAATCAAAGCAAGCTGTCGAGTATTTGATGTTTAATCTATTTTGCGGCAGTCGTAGTGAAAAAAAAGTGTTTTTTTTTTCGTGAAAATTTTAGTTCAATCGATTGCAGCTCACCAATAATGTATGTTACAAATATTAAAATAATTAAGTCATTAGTAAAATTAGTGTTTTTATTTTTTTGAAGGCACGTGGCGATGAAGTGGTTAAATTGATGTCTACTTGATATTGTTTCTTTCAGGCTCACACCAAAAGAACGCGACAAATGTTCTGTCATTTTGACTTCATCGAGGAAGATACCTAACCAAGCGAGTAGCTCATTTTTAAGTCTAGATTAAGTTAAATTTTTCGTAGTTTAATACCAATGCGGTAAACAATGTCGCATTTCATAAAAATTAAATAATAATGATCTTTTCACGTTTAAGGGTGTGTGGATTGAAGATATCCAAACGTCTCAGACAATCGTCATGTAATTTTAATCACTAACAACCCGAACACTCCTCGTGGCAACTTGGCGAACTATGGCGCGCCACCTGACAGAACTTGTCAAACAAACAAAATGGCGACGCAAGCTCCATGTTTTATGTTACTAAAATTTTATATACGAATGAACAGAAAAAGGAGACAAAAATCCTATATTGAAGCTTTTCGGCATCAGTGTGCAAGGGCTATATAGAGCTTATATCATCAGGTATTATAAAAAATCAAGTGGTAGTTCTTGCAAAGTAAACGTACTGACATAAGCATGTTATAGCCCTTGCTGACTGGTAATGAGAACCTTGATATACAATCTTTCGTCTCTTATTTCTGTTCGCTTGTCGATATGTGTGTGTCGCCATATTGGCATTTTGGACTAGTTACGGAGATTGTGACTTGTGACGCTGTGCGACAGCCCATCACGGGCACGCCAGTCGTGTGCTGACCGTCGGCGAGATCGCATTGTTAAGTCCCGATCGATCGAGGCGAAAGTAACGCCATATTACGATCGATCGGGGAAACCATGTTTTATCGTAAATATATGTCAATGTGCTTCTGAAAAAGTCTGTGTGTTATTAATCTGCTCCCCATCCTGCCACCACGCAACGGAATGACACCTTTTTTAAAGAGAGAAGAATCATATGGTAACGTGCACCAGGAAACCAGGAAGTTTTTTTGTAATTTGTTCTTTTGCCAATTGTCATGAAATTAAAGCCCGTAGAACGGGATTTGATTATCAAATATTTTTTGCATTTTTTTGTTTAAATGTTTTTTTCACTAAAAAATTTTATTCACTAAATCTATAAAGAACCACTTTAAATTGAGGGATATCGATTTAATGTTATATATATATATATATATATTTATATATTATCTATAATATATAATAAGAAAGAAAAGATTTTTTTTCGCCCCACCCTAAGGGAAAGTCATTCGGCACTATCACTGATGTATGGACAGAGCTATCACATGCTAGCCCATTGCTGGGATTTATAGTTAAGGGATAATAGTGAGTATAACCTAAAGTAAAATGCATGCCTAGCATGCCAAAAGTTGCAAGTTCAATCTCTGTAAATCTTAAATAAATAACTCATTATCAATTATAATTTTCAATAAATTGAATGGCTGGAACATAATTGCCGGCGGGTAAAGCTCAGTGCTTTAAGTATTTTTTTGCAAGCCAAGGGTTGAAGGTTTGATCGTCGACGGAGATTACAAAAAAAATAAAAAATTTTAAGCTCTAAAAATACCCCACAGGAATGTGCGAATTCGTTTCCTTACCCGTAAAATGACAGTCATAGCATATTAATCAAAATTGGTGGTAGACGAAGGTCGTCCCGTGAAGACCACTCATTCGTAGTGAATTCCTGTAATAATAAGGATGATACGTGAATGTTGGGGTGTAGTGTATGACGTTGGCGGATCAACACTCCACATACAGCGCTTTGCCATATGTAACATGGTAAGAGTCATAGAATCCACAAATGAAACTTTAAGGCATCACTATCACCATCAGACGGTATTTTCCTGTATGTTTTTAAATAAAAAAGGAAAGTTTTTTTTTTCAAATAGTTTGTATACATACATATAAATGTTTCGGACTAGACCCGGACCGTCCTAAGCGATGGCTTAATTCTAAACAGACAGTCGATTTAACATATAAGGGACGTACGAAATATTCAATAATATTTTTATATAATACACTCGTACATACAAATGTACAGCAAATACCTTCTTACAAGACGTTTCTTTCGTCAATTAATCAGAGAAAAAGATACGGGGAAGAGGTTTTTATATGTGTGATTAATCGATGAAAGAAATGCCGTATAATACTTTATTTGCTGTGTATTTGTATGTGTATCAATTGATGAATATGTCTATAAATCTTATAGGTTATTGAGTAACAAACAATGAATGCCTTTGGAATGCTGGATCGTCTTTTAATTCCATGCGCAATATCTGGGACTCGCAGCCATACTCGATCAAAACAAAGTGCCGACTATATAGTTAGTGCCTGTATCGTCTTTATTTTCGCTTCAGCTGTGAATCTTGGTATTTCACCAAAAGTCAATGCAGGTGTAAAATGGGTTTTGAAAGCAGATGCCTGCGTAGAGTATTAGGGGTACGATGGTTTGACATTGTGAGGAATGATCAGGTGAAAGAGCGACAAGGCAGCCATCCATACTACAGTCGGTCTAGTGATGAAAGTGAACCTGTTTGGGATATATACTTCGGATTCCGCAGAAGAGCATAAAATACAGCCGACTATTCACGGCGTCCTGGAAGGGCATCAGAAACTATACAGAATGTACTCGGCAGAGCTGTGCGACGCAGAGCTGACATGGGATGAGGCAAGGACCATGACAGAGCTTTGTGGCGGCAGCTCGTTACGACCGTATGCTCCAGTTAGGGGAGCGAATATGATGATGATTAGTCATGATCAATAATGTCAAGCGTTTTTGATTAGTCTGACGAGATATCTCCATCACCCTGTGCCGGTATTCTCCCGCATGTGTTTACAAAATATATATAAAAAAAAGAATCATTACAAACGAACCCTTGCTTCAGTTTTATAGCTGAAGAAGAATAGTCGTTTTGGTATTCAATTTGATGGCCATTGGTCCTTAAGGAGCATTTAAAAGAAATCCACATACAAAGGAATTATATCTACAGTTACATATACCCTTATATATATATATATATTGACATCCCCCGTCTTTAAAAAAGAACGATAAGTCGCGGGTTCGTCACGTGGCCGCGTGGAGGAAGAATGCAGGAGCAGATTAACAATACAAAGAACTTGTTTTTGAAACGCAATTCGCATTTATTTTTAATAAAGACTTGATTTCCTCGTCCGACCGGTATGGTATTTCGCCGGCCAGGCGAGAGTAAACTGACGATTGCCGGAACACTGTGACATGCAGCGCCGTCAAGACAATCACAGAAAAAACAAATTAAAGATGACAGTTGCACCAACATGAAATGAATCAACTGTCATAACAAATAAAATGGCGTATGCAAGCGCCGTGTAATTTTATATAATTAAAACTAACATTATTAGATGTGCATGTCAGGCGAGCGAACACAAATAAAAAAACAAATATCGTTTTTCGAGGTTTTACGGCATCAGCCTAAATGACCTATATCAGGGTTCCTCAACCTTTTTATGCCTAGTGCCCACTTTTACCTAATTTTCGTGGTAAAATTTCCCTACTGCCCACCAATCTCGTTATATTTCAATTCAGTATATGGGTGGAAAAAAATCTAGAAGGAATGTAGGACATTTAAAAATCGCCCACCGCCCACCACGGAAGCCCGTATCGCCCACTAGTGGGCGGTATGGGCCAGCTTGACGACCCGTGAGCTATATCAAGCTGATATGAATGGTTTACGATTACCTCCAGAGCAGAAGTCCGAGTGCCCGAAAAGAGGGTCCTGTAGTATCTGAGGCATATTTTTTAACTAATTCGGAAGATAAGCTCGACGCTCCCGAGGCCGGGGAAACTCAATCCAAAAAATTCATTCTTCAGTTAATTCGTGTAGGTGCTACAAAATTTTCATTTTGAAACTCTAAGCATTATCTATACTTAAGACCACAATTTACTTACGAGTATATATTGGCCGATTTTCCTTACACTCTACAAGTACATATTACAACATTTAACCGAAGTATTGAAATATATGATTACAGTGGGCGGCCTGTAAGTGATTAATGTTCCCCAGGGCCGGATGAGGGCATATGCCGCCTCACCCTGTTTGCCCCCCCCTCATACGTGCTTCCCCAATCCTTGCTTTTATCTCTTTTTTCTCAGTTCTTTATAGTTGGTGTTAGTTGCCCATATCTTTGACTATCTGCGCAGTTTAAATATTTCTGGCATATTACAAAAAGACAATGCAGCCGTTTAATATAATTTGAGAACAACTTACTCCCATATTCATATTTCGAAAATATTCTTCCAAAATCTGTTCCGCATCTGGAACATATGGTCTCTATAAATTGGCGTCATTGTTTTTTATTTAGTTGCCATTGTCTTTGCCTCATCTCAAGACATCTATGCACCCGAATGTCTACCCGTGAACATATATATGCTTCCCGACAACCTCCAAAGCAGAAAAAAAACTTATTTTTTGAGTGATTTGTTAATCTGATTTTTGGAAAGAGATTAGATGATTAATTCGACGCCCCCAGTCTGTACTGGTACATATCTACACCTGAAGGTTCACCTGGGAGCGTGTATGGTTCTCGACGACTTTTTGTACTTGAATACTTGATGATGTGTGACTACCTCAGAATAATGCATGTCGTTGATTATATTAAACCGTTCCTAGGACCATATGACGGTGGGTATAGCTCAATGGTCAAAGCGTCAGCTTGATAAGACAAAGGTCGTGGGTATGATCCCCAGCAGAGATTTAAATAAAAATGATTTTTCACCGATTTTTGAGCTCTAAAATACCGCCGGTTGGTGTGATTTTGATCCCTCACCCGTAAAAAAACAGTCATAGCCTATTAATCAAAGTTTGTGGTAGACGAATGTCATTCCGTGAAAGACCACCCGTAATGAATTTTTGTAATAATAAGGATGATGCGTCGCTGAATGTTGGGCTGTAGTTTATGACGTTGGCAGATCAACACTCCACATGCAGCGCTTAGCCATATGCAGCATGGTAAGCATCATAGAATTCCACAGCTGAGACTTCAGAATCACTATGACCATCTGTCGATATACTCCTGTATATGTTTACTTTTATAAAAAAACATTATCATCGTCATTGTATATCGTCTATTATAGTTATTAAAAGATATATTATAAAAGATGAATATTTGCGTCCATAAATAACTTGGGACCCGGCGAAGATCATGGCAGCTGATAAAAACATGTGAGGCAGTTCGTGGGTGACTATATGACCCAGATAGAAAGATTATATGGAAGAAGAAAAGACGTTTTTATTTGAGGTACTCGTATTTTAGAAATTAGATCTCTAATACGGCTAGAGATACTTACTCGTATATTAACCCTTTCGCATTGGTTAACGATATATGCCGTCCAAGATTCCCCTACCGTTGACACCGGGAGACGTGATATATCGTTTTGTTACTTTCAGCACTCATTGCGACATCTACGGTAGGAACTTGGAACTACAGTCATTCCTTTTATCAACCTACATGTACTTTTTATAGGAATCTGTAAAGCATGTAAATAAATATCGTTAGGTTTCGTCACAGGAGCGATTTTTCTGTAAGCCACATGTGTCAATGCCACCACATGTATAGAGTTATATAATCAATGTTTGTTAAATATAATGGTTTTTTATGCATCATCTGTTAACTGAAGGATACAAGAACCAATGTGATATATGAAAGTATGGCTCAAATCAAGAAGAAGTTTTCTACAGTCAACAACGGAACTAGTGATACCTGAGGCCACCCTGCGGCTGAACATGTGGAGAAGCGCAACTGAGGGGAATACTTGGATTGCCCCGAAAGAGGACCTAGCCCCTGGACATGACCAAGGGTGGAATATATGGAGGTCCCTTAACAGACTTCGGACCGGAGTATGCAAGACGAGGACACAAATGAGGGCCTGGCAGTTTTACAGCGGACCGACTGAATGTGACTGCGGCGTGGAGCAGACCCTGTCACACCTTCTGGAGTGTGCGCTGTGCCCGAATAGCTGCACCCAGGAAGACCTGATGATGGCCAGAAGTAACGCCATCGACGTCGCCCACTTCTGGGCAGACAGGATCTGATCCCGTTGGTTCTGACACGATTATATATATATATATATATGAAAATGCAAACATTTATGCTTCAAATACTAATTTTAAGCAAAAAAATGGTTTGAAAAATTTACGCCGTATTGACAATATAATTTGTATTCCACCGAGCCGTAACGAAAGGGTTAATGAAGTTCCTTGTCTCCATAACAAAAATACTTTTGAAGTAAAAACTGCTTCTAGTAGAGAATACATGGTGTGGCTAAGATTTTTTGTCCCGTTTTACTTGCTAAATGGGCAAAAAACTAGAAAAACTAGAAAAACGAGCCAGAATAAATGAAATTCTTTACAACAACCAGAGTTTACCTTCATTTATCTACAGTATACACATTTGTAACTCACAGTAAACGCCAATAGCACATTGTAAGGGTGATACTTTTAAAAGCACCAAAGTAAAGCAACATTGAACGCGGTATAAAACTTGGATGAGTCATTTCCTTTTTTTTATGTAAACACATACAGGAGAATTCCGACAAATGGTGATAGTAATTCTGAAGTCTCATCTGTGGAATTATACAACGCTTACCATGTTACATATGGTTAAGCACTGCATGTGGAGTGTTTATCCGCCAACGTTATAGACTACAGACCGAGATTCACGCATCATCCTGTATTATTACAGGAATTTACTATGAATGGGTGGTCGTCACGGGACAACTTTCGTCTACCACCAATTTTGATTAACAGGCTATGACTGGCATTTTACGGGTGAGGGATCAAATTCACACCAACCAGGGTAATTTTAGAGCTCAGAAATCGTTTTTTTTTTTAAATTTAATCTCCGTCGGGGATCGAACCCACGACTTTTGGCTTTCAAAGCAAACGCTTTGACCATTGAGCTATTACCTGTTGCTTATCGTTGGTTGAATTGAGCTGTTCTTTGAAATTAAAAAGTATGTGTTTGGGAACGTCTTGCTAGTTATACGTTCTTCTCAAAAATATGATAAACAAATCACTCACGAATATGCTTCGAATTATGTACCTGTCTCTTCGAGTCTCCGGGTTCGTGATATGGAGATCGTCAGGAATCATAAATTGTCAGGTGGACTTTGGGTGCAGAAATGTCTTGGGACAAGGCATGGACAATATACATGGCAACTGACAGAATTCAATGGAGGCAATTTGTGGTACACTTATGCTTCAGATATGAAACAGTATGAAAAAGAATAGTTATGGTTTATAGGTCTAGTTGCCTAATTATGATGATACCAGTGATGCATTGGCTTTTGGTGAGATGCCAAGTGTCATAGCTCTACAGGTTTTTTTGGCGACCGTTCGTGAATGCCATATTCGCCGGCGGGTATAACTCAATGGTCAAAGCGTTCGCTTTGCAAGCCAAAGGTCGTGGGTTCGATCCCCGACGGAGATTACAAATAACTTTTTTTAATCGGTTTCTGAGCTCTAAAATACGCCCGGTTTTTGAGAATTTGATCCATCACCAGTAAAATTCCAGTCATAGCATATTAATTAAAATTGGTGATATACGAAAGTCGTCCCGTGAAAACCACCCATTCATAGGAAATTCGTGTAATAATAAGAATGATGCGTGAATCTCGTGCTGTAGTCTATGACGTTAGCGGATCAACACTCCACATGCAGCGCTTAGCCATATGCACCATGGTAAGCGTCATAGAATTCCACAGATGATACTTCAGAATTACTATCACCATCTGTCGGTATTCTCCTGTATGTGCTTAAATAAAAAAATATGCTCCAGTTAGGGAGCGGACATGTTATAACATAGTATGATGTAAGAAGACTGGTGAAGACGATACAGGCGCTGTATAGTCGGCGTTTTAGTCAAGTAAAGCTGAAGACTCCGTTCTGTTGCCTGTACGCCAAGATATCTAACACTACAAATCGATGGTGTTCTGTAAATCTTCAGTGAAACGTAAGAATACAAAACCATCTGGATATAATCTACGAGTACGTGATAACTTAAAACATATGTTTTTCACAGTAGCTCAATCGTTAGTGGCTGCTGTAACGGTCAGCGATTCAGATTGATTCTATTTATTATATTTTTTCTCGAACGTGAGGTGAATATTTATTAGCTATCGATACTGCTAAGAAGTGTTAGAAGGCAAAGGTATTTTATATGAGTAAAGGTATATTAAACAGGTCCATAACGAAAGTAATACGAATTGTATGGAAAAATACATTTATTGATCGAGCCTGAAAAAATTCCTATAAACTTTCATAGAACTGGCTGTGTTTGAAGAACAAACCTCCCAAACACATTTTTTGATCGGTATTACCACGCTGCCTTGGATAGTCACGTAACAATAAAAGCATGCGTATTAACTGAAATCCTCCTCTCTTTAAAAGGTAGCTATTATATATATTAGTCGCGTGGCGGCAGGATGAGGAGCAGATTAACAACACAAAGACTTTTTTCGTAGCACATTGACATATATATTTCGATAACTTTACAAACTTATGGCCCGGACCTAGCATTCAACAGGCCGGGCCAACAACAATACGACCTTTTTCGAGGTCGGCACACAACTAACTGCCTTGAGGTGCCGTGATCGGTCACACAACGCCGCCAGTGGCGATCTACGTAACTAGTTAACCACATTACAAAATGACGACACATACATGTACGATAAGCAAACAGAAATAAGAGACGAAAGATTGTATATTGAGGTTTTCGGTACCAGTCAGCAAGGGCTATATCATGCTGATATCATAACTTTATAATATACCTTCATCCATTAAGAATTGCGTCCTTCATCGTTACAAACGTTTTTAAGCCGGAACAACACCCTTGTGGTACCCCAGCCCCTTAAAGTCACGACTAAAAGAAAAAGAGCTGTAAGTAAAAGTATTGAAAGACCGTGGAAAACATTCAAAAGTATGTTACAACGTTCCTGAGAGACATTTTTGTCTAGGACTTTCAGAATGCCTTACAGGCGTGGCAAAATCGTCTAAGCAAGTGTATTGATGCAGGGGATAAGAATTCTGATGTTTTTTTTTCATTTATTCAGGTTTGATCAATAATTGTATTTTTTCAAGTAAATGCACATTATTTTTGTAATGGACCTGTATATGTGTTTTCTTAAAGAAAATTACGAAGGAATGATATTTCTTTAATAGCTTACCCTACAAGAAGAGGTACAATGGACTTTGGTCATTGAAGGACGTGACCTACATATATATGAAAGTTATATTTTTATCTCTGATTGTACACTGCTTAGATGCTCCAAAGAACTCGAGTAGTAGAGGTTATCCAAGTGGGATTGGGCAGGAAATATCTGTCAAATTAACGACTGTCGATAGGAAGGAAAAGTGTTGCAGTGGCGTCCAAGAACTGGTTAACGGAATGTTGGTTGACTAACGTGCGAAAAGGATAAAGATTCATGCAGGAGGCTTACGTTTAACAGTTGACGGACACAGGCTGATGATGATGATCAGTAGTTGAAAACTTCGTATTTCAGAGTTTTTGTTTATTTTTTTTACTCCGCCTAAGTGTGAGTATAAAACTCGTAAAAAAGGCTGAGCGATTAACCCGACGCTCAAAATGTAAAATAAGATAAACTATGTAGATAGAATGGTCTCGTAGGTGAAATCATTAGTTTCCATGTAATTGCACAGGAGTGCCTTTCCTGGAAGAATTCTTTAGGAAGAACAGTAGTTTTGGAGGGTCTTTATTGGGCGGTGCGCCATTAGAAGGGGTTTCTATCTGTGCTTTAATGGGGTCGGTGGAAGGGACAAATTAAGATGGGGATACGATGACCCGACTAAGTCCATTGCTGGTCAGGAATGTACCGCTACAGGATGGCGTAAAATAAATCATCCAACGGTAATCATCCATGCGACTGACTGTCAGCAAGCACTTACTGATGCACAGTTTGTATATGAATATGTGTAAGGCTACTAAAATTCGCTACAGGGTCTCTCTGGTGATGCCCAATTGCGTGGATCATCGTTTGCTTGATGTTTCTTTATTTTCGGCGACACGGGGAGCCACAGCCACGATATTATCTATCCCTGCAAGGTCTCCTGCGGTTCCAGTCTGTTCGAGTCGAGCAGCTAAGCGCTGGAATGTTTGCCCAGTTGGCGCGACACGATCAGGAAATCAACGTTGAAATTCACGATTATTGGTCATAAAAATCGACACAAATATTTCATTGCTTGTCTGTTTGAAAAACGCAGCAGTAATAGTTTATAATTGTCAAATATGATTGACATACGACGCCATTTGCGAAAAAATAACTCAACTCCTGGTCTTTGAAATTATCCTCAGTGCCGGAACCTTGGTATTCCGGCATCACCATTTAGCTGATGCTGTAATTTCGGGACCGCGACCTCGGTTCCAGAACATTGGTCATTCGAACCGGATTACTGAGCCGGACACCGTAGTTGACAGCTGAAATATCTTTTTGGTTAGCAATTTTAACTCTTGAAAACGCATCTGTGTACTAGGGACAGACAAAGTGAGCTTACCTAATACATGTTAAGGATTGGGCTATTAACATGTTTGTGATGAGCCGCTCCTCAGCATCAAATGGGTCAGGCTTCAGTCACAATCATCCTATACCACTCAAAATATGCCTGGGATACTACAGTGCAGCCTTTCAAGTCCTTGGGTTTTCAATTTGGAGGTTGTCGGAATCCATATAACACTGTGAGCAAACAATAGCGGCAAATTTGAATTTAAATTTCGCAGTTTAAGCGTTAATTATGTGCTATACAATTCCAAAGATGAGACTTCATAATAACTATCACCATCTGTTGGTATTCTCCAATATGTCTTTACATAAAAAAATCAATTAGAAAAAAAACAATTATTTCATCAAAATTACTCCATTTATTGATTTTCATACAACAGACGGTTCTTAAACAGCAGTGGGAACGGTTCTTAGAATTGATAATAATATCGTTTTATTAACTGTTTGAAATTTTCTCGGAATAAATGAACAAGAAAGCAACTAATTTATAATTCAAATATTATGAATGGCTACAATGCGTATAAACGATTGACGTTTTCATAATTTCTTTAGAGCCTTTGAACAATAATTAACGTTTTACAAATTACATAAATTGTGCAATTCAAAAAACTTAAATAAATTATTATCACCATCATTACTACTGTATCCCTTCGTTTCACCAAATAACGTATACCTGTATATCGATTCGATATATGTAGTTCCTTCAGGCTTAAGCAAAAGACTACGACAAATGATCCATTTTTGTGCGTCGCCCACTGGGACATACAAATTATGAACTGTTATTTTAAGGTAAATAATTATGATATAAATAAGTAATTAGATTAATGTTAAATATCATCTGTAAATGAGGTGATCATTTATGTGGAGCGGATACCTATCTAAGCGAGTATAGATGTCGTTTTTGGCTAGCTGGTAACATACTCTTAACCATTGACATACACAATAGTGCAGAAAATAAATAGTCATCTCGCTCCATTTAGTCCTCGACGCTAGAAGGTGATGCTACTCTAACTACCTGAAGTGACTCTGAGACGATCGTCGTGCCGCTCCTGAACACGTTGTGTGGACCTTGGTGACTTTTTGTAATTACTTATCCATCTCTCAACGTTGTAATCCTCCGGATACTGGTACTTTTATTTGGAGCTGTGTCAACGTATAGTTTCTAACGGCCTTCTAAGACACCGCGAGCTGGTCAGTTGGAAGAAAAGGCAGCTGTAATTTATGCTCTCCTGGGGATCCGAAGTTTATCTATCGACCCGGTCTTCGCCTCTTGATCGACTGTATTATGGAATGCTGCCTTGTCTGTTCTCTCATGTCACAATTCTTCACAAAATAAAACCATCGTTCTGTCAATATTTTACAATATTTTTTCATCGTACCGGTTATATTTCCCAGACTTTTACCCTATTTCCATTGGATATTAAAGATGACAGTTAAACCAACATGAAAATGGAGCAACTGTCATAACAAATAAAATGGTGTATGCAAACGCCGTGTAATTTTATATATAATTAAAACTAACATTATTAGATGTGCATGTCAGGCGAGCGAACAAAAATAAGAGACACAAGATCGTTTTTCGAGGATTATCGGCATATCAAGCTGATATCATAACAAGTAAATAAGGTTTTTTAGAAAATAAAGACGTACTGTTCAATTTACGCAATTAGTTGTTAAAAATACACCTTATCTATCCGCTTACTTTGAGCGGGCGTAACAATATTGGCACGTCTTATAATACGACATGTAAACGTCACAATATCATATATATTACACAACTAAATAACAAGCATATGACGTCACAGCTCATATGTTTTTTTTCCATGACGTGATTTAATCCGAAGCGTATATTTGCAGATGTTTTATTTATTTATAACGTGAATAATGTATTTCCGTAGAAATTGTATTAATTTCCCGTCAGAATTACGTTGTACGATATATATTATATTTTTTCGTATATTTTATCTTTGACTCATTTTTTGCTACGAAAAATAATAATTACATCCTAATAGTTCCTGGAAAAATAATTTAGATTTTTTTCCTAACAGAGGAATTAATTGTATTCTTCACTGCTAACTTCATCATCATCATCAGCCTGTATCCGTCCACTGTTGAACGTAAGCCTCCCGCATGGGTCTCATTCTCCTCGATCCTCCGCCTTCCGCATCCAGGTCACTCCCGCTATTCTTCTTACGTCGTCAGTCTTTCATGCAGTGGGTCAGCCAGTTTTTCGTTTGCCAGTTCTTGGGCGCTATTCCAATACTTTTCTTCCCCATCGACCGTCGTCTCTTCGACAAATATGTCCTGCCAATTGCCACTTGAGTGTTTCTATTCGTTGGGTAGCATCCACTACTTGAGTCCTTCTGCTTATTTCCTCGTTTCGGATTCTATCTTTTAACGACACTCCGAGCATGGATCTCTCCATAGCACGCTGGGTGACCTTTCTTTTATAGGTAAGACTTGCTGTTAGATTCCACGTCTCTGTGTCATAAGTTAATACAGGGAGGATGCATTGGTTAAACGCCTTAGTCTTAAGACATTGCGGAATATTCAACTTCATAGTCAATTCGAAATATCATTATACATTTTGACAACTCCTATAGCAAAGCTTGCTTGTGAAATACTATGATCGATTCTATTGAGTAGTTTTTAATTGGCCACTTCTTAAATAGCATAAGTGATTTTTGACATATTTTTTGACATATTCATCAAAAAGGTAAATACGCTGTTCAAACAGGAATCATATTATCCGATGTGTATGGAGGAGACGTATTAACAGAACGCCATTGATAAAACTGGCTTGCATAATTTCAATTCAGAAATTTTAATGTTGAAGGTGCACCATGTTCTGGAAGGCCAGTTCAAGATGTTGAAGTCATAATAAAATCATTACAAGTCGCGATGTCTGAGAGGTTGAATCTATAAAACTTAACCGTTCGCGATCATTTGAAATGTCCTGGTTAAAAACGCTATTTTTCATACTTGTTAAAAAATGTAAATATAATTGTGGCTCTTGGGTTTAGTCGTTTGAGGCGGTCAGCAGGTCTCCATAGTCGCAAAACAGTGACTCTCCCTCCCGTAGCACTCCCCACAAGGTTGTCCTTTTTTCAACGAACTCTGGTTCTTGATCTGTTCAGGCATTTCCAGGTTCGCTATTCAAGGTTCTAACCAGTTGGGAGGCCTTCCTTTAGACTCTTTAGAGTAATGAAATCTTTTGATGCGATTTGTTGGCAGAGTTGAAGTCTCTCTTTTTCAGGACCGGATGTGAAAGGTTGCTTGCGAGAATATTTTTTTTGGGTGATAGCAAGCGTATAGTGATCTATTTCTCAAAGAAATTCAGATTGTATGAAAGAGGAATCACAGAAACTGGGAGAGCATTACAAAGCTTAACAGTAACATTTTATAATACAGGTATAATAGCACTTGTTTAACTTGGCAAACAGTGTTTGTATAAGTTTTTTTAAAATTAGTCTTAACTATTTCCTTTCCTCTGCTTCATTATACCAGCAAACATGGTATAATGGAGCAGGGGCTGGTCTTCCGCTCCATTGGCAGATATTCCATTAAAGGATCACACGAGTCTCCCCGTCTCTCTTTCCTCTGATCCTTTTTGAATTACTCCTCCCGTCCCTCTCACATGACTGTCTCTGCTCACTCCGGCGATCGCTAAATCTTTAATAAATAATTTATTTGTTCATTTTATTTAACATTATTTTCTAAAGTAGGCATACTTTGTATTCATCATCAGCCCGTCCACTGTGGAACATAGGCCTCCCGCATGAGTCTCCATCCTTTTAGATTCTCCGTCTTTCGCATCCATTATACTCTCGCTATCTTTCTGATATGGTCAGTCTTTGTTGTTGGGGTCGGCCAACGCTACGTTTGCCAGTTCTTGGACGCCGCTCTAACAATTTTCTTCCCATCTCTTTGACAGATATGTCCTGCTCATTGCCATTTGACTATTCGTTGGGTAGCCTCCACTACTTTGTATTAATTATCTTTTGATTGTTGAAGTAAGGAATCTTGGAATCGTGGCTTTTCGGTTGAGCTTTGGCCAATGCTTGGCAATTTTAAGCTTTCATTTATTTAGAACACCGTTGTAGGGTTATCTTCAAGGTCAATGTATGTCAAAAGAAGGAGAAATTGTCACACGCGGCTCAACCCGAAAGCCATGAATCCAAATCTTGCCATGAAAATATGCGAAATTACTATGAATTCTCGACTTTTATTACTGACTATTATTACCATACCTTAGGTCCTATGATATGGTAATAATACCGCCATTTTTTTCCATGATCAAAACTGCACCGTGACTTCAAAAACGTTGAGAGCCATTGCATTAGGAAGAAATAAATAAGGCTGATCGGACATTTTGTCGAATAAATTTATATTTTTTAATTTTTTTCTTATAAAATATGCAATTATTATAATTAAATAATAAATAATTTACAAATTTTCGAAATTTTTTGTAAATGTTAAGAATTTAAAGTAATATTTTTTTTTAAATCTACTGTTTTTTTATTGTATTTATTACTTTAACACATTAAAAAATTACTTTAATGTCCAAGGTGGACCTGGCTGGGACATATATTAAGGATGCCGCAAAAGAGCATAAGCTATAGTTGCCGTTTCTTCAAGTCCACGGGCTCGTGCCGTTCTGGAAAGCCGTCGGGAAGTAAACATGGAATGTATCGGCGCAGCTGTGGGAGGCGGAGTTGACTTGGCAAGAGGCGAGGATTACGACGACTGACAGATTTGTGGCGGCAGTTTGTGCATGCCATATGCTCCAGTTAGGGGAGCGGACGTGGTACGATGATGATGATGATGATTCATCATCATCAGCCTGTGTCCGTCCACTATTGAATGTAAGCCTCCTGCATGAGTCTCCATCCTCTTCGATCCTCCGCCTTCCACATGCAGGTCACTCCCGCTATTCTTCTTATGTCGTCAGTACATCTAGCAGGGTGTCGGCCAATGCTTTGTTTGCTAGTTCTTGGGCGCCATTCCAATACTTTTTTCCCCATCGACCGTCGTCTCTTCGACAGATATGTCGTGCCAATTGCCACTTGAGTGTGCCTATTCGTTGGGTAGCATCCACTACTTGAGTTCTTCTGCGTATTTGCTCGTTTCGGATTGTTTAGCGACACTCCGAGCGTGGATCTCTCCATAGCACGCTGGGTGACCTTTATTTTATGGAAGACTTGCTGTCAGATTCCACGTCTCTGCGCCATAACTTAATACAGGGAGGATGCATTGGTTAAACGCCTTAGTTTTAAGACATTGCGGAATTTTCGCTTCGGATCTCTTTAGGATGGAGCAAAGATAATGCCAGCTGACATAACTGTATGGCGGTAATTTTCGGTGACCATATGCCAGAGCCAAAGACCGTATATTGAACAAAAAAATGTTTCTCTAAATAATCCATTTAAATAAGTAAAAGGTCATATTCGATGTAATAGAAGAGAATTTACTGAGACTAAAATCAATTGCTTCAGGCAGTATTTTTACTTAATGGTATAGCCAAGAGTTAAAATAATCTAATGTTATAAGATAGGTCGCGGCTTCGATCCTCAACGATGTTTAAATAAGTGTACGCTTGATATCTATATTTTTTTAGTGTATTAATATACATCACCATCACCATCTGTCGGTGTTCTCCTGTATGTATTTACATTAAAAGCCTATTATTAAAAAAAAATGTAGTACAAAAGTTATTTCATGAACACCACCTAATCACAGTGAGCTCTCGTGAAAATGGACGATACGTGTAATGTCAGGATGTATTGTAAAGTTGTCGAATCGAACTCTACATACAGGCTGAGCCACACGTAAAAATAGCAAGGATCATAAAATAAAACACATTAAAATATTTCAATCACGGCCTGTCGGTATTCTCCTGTATGTGTTAACATAAAGTAATAAAACTCTCAATAACCGTGTGGGTTGAGAGTGTTCGCCTCACCGCGCACTCTTTTATTTCGCTCACTTTAAGCGCATTTTATTTGAAAATTCAGTTATTCTCGAATACGGTATATTTTTGTCTCTTGGGAATTTACTGTGTGTTATGGGTGTTTCGAGATATGAGGGGAATAATCTAATACAAAACAACCCAAACGAATAAAACACAAGGTCTCAAAACCACACACAAATCTTATATTTACTAGTATTATTCGTGACGTGATGCGTGAATGCCGGACTAAAGTCTAATGTCGTTGGCGGACCAACACCCACAAGCCACAGCGCTTAGCTATCCTTAAAATTCGTAAGCATTATCGAATATACGCCTCTTGGAAGAGGGATCATACTCTTCAACCGAATCGCTTCGGATGTTGATATATTCCACGCAAGGGAGGCCCAGTTCAGACACGAACTCCACGAATTTGTTTGGAAGAATATATTTTTGGAGTCCTCCGTTTGATGAGCATTGGGACCTTCTGTTGCTTGTCTTTATTGCTTTGTTTTCTTTATTACTTTGTCATAAGTACTAACATCGGCATTTTGTAGCCCTTGCTGACTGGTACCGAAAACCTCGAAATACAATCTTTCGTCTCTTATTTCAGTCCGCTTGTCATACATTTATGTGTCCACCATTTTATGGGACTAGTTATATACACCGCTGCTCGTGGCGCGGGCGAGAGCCTATCTCGAGCGTGGAGCCCAGTTGTGTACCGCCTGTCGGCGAGAGCATATTGTATTGTGGCTCGACCTAATGCTGTGAATAGGTCGAGCCCTAAAATTGTAATGTTGTATCGTAAATATATGTCAATGTACTTCTGAAAAAGTCTGTGTCATCAATCTGCTCCTAATCCTGCCATCACGCGACGGAATAACACCTTTTGAGAGAGAGGAGGATGTGAGTACCTATATTTATTTAATGTTTCTCTTTGTATTATGTTATTTCAGGATCGCATTAAATAAAAATTGTAATGTTACTGAAAATAAATAAATAAAATGATATAAAATTTCTCCTTCACCGTCTATCAGTCAACTACATGATATATAAATAAAGATATTTAATATAATATTTATATTAGTACATAACAATAGGTACATATACAAATATATACCTAGCATCATCAAATACGAGTATTGTCATTTTATTTCATTCTTATTTGAAAGAAATGTCATATAAGTTAGTATTTGCTTTATAGATCTGTGTGTGTGTTTCGATTGTATTCGTTAGTATATTAATAAGCCAAAGAAACGGATAGAAATCAGTTATTTTCAGTAGCTTTTAAATTGTTCTATTTTCGCTCGCCGTTCTATCACTTTTCCCGCCTAATCTCCCGGCTCAGTTTCTTTCATTGTGTTCATTCATTCTTCCTGACAAGTCGCTTCTTCTTACTTGCTTCACGGCAATAACGCGTATGTGCGTCTCGTGTCTCTGGAAATAGAGACGTTGCTGTATTAGAGATGTTTTCGTGGAACGCAGAGACGTAACTAAAGCCAATAGAGCTCTAAGCGACAGATCAAACTAATTTAATGTTACTACTGGCACATACACAAATTTAAAGCAAATATCCTCTGACATATGTAGTCGATTACAAAAGTTACGAAGTAAGAGTAAAATAGTGTCATCCACCGTTTATCAAAGGCCGACTCCATGTCGCCGTAATCATCATTGGGGCGCGTGTTGAATGGATGGAGAGCAGTCACAAATAAAAAACTTGACGTGAAGCACATTGTAATTTATTTTAAATAAAAGAAGACAAAATTCGGTACCTGCTACTCACACAACACTCTGTTCATTCCGCGACCTCCAGGCAGCAACTGCTCGTAGTAAGGTGTCACTGCGACGAACACGCATAGTGGCCACTTTGAGAATTATGGCGCTTTAAATGACAGGACTTAAATAAGCAAAACGGTGATGTTATTATGATCAAAGTACGAGTAGAAGTATGTAATATTTTTTTCTTTATATATGGTAATGTATTATATTTTTTTATCTGTTTTTTGATATAATACCGCCCGGCGGACTACGTCCTTCAGATACGCTAATGGTAGGAGACGATCCTCGTGATGGACGCTAAATAAAACATCAGAGACAAAGAACGATTCAATATTTTTCTTTCATTGTTTTTGTATTTTTTATATCAAACGTCTGTTTGTCAACAGTGTTTTTTATTTACCTTAACACATACAAGAGAATACCAAAAAAGTGATGGATAGATGTCAAGTTTGTCGTTTTTAGGATGGTTTAGCAATGCTTTTAGTGTCGATCCGCAAACTTAATCGAAGTCAACTCTCCAAAAATATTTTTTTGTATTATACGCGTGATGCTTCCGTGGCCTGGACCATTTAGTCCTTACAGGCGGCTTAACGCAAAATATCAACATAAAATAAACTTTTGTATTATTAAAAATTAACTCCAACGCTATAAAAATAATATCCGTTATAATTTTTTACAAAGCATACATTCTAGAAGGGCTGACTGTACTTTTCATTTTTATTTCAACGAGTTTTCGTTTTTCCTTAGAATATTTCATTTTCAAATAAAAAAACAAATAAAAAGCTACAATGTTTCGTCATCTAACTCTGCATCGTAAGTTATTATTTTAATTAATATAACATTTTAAGCGCGGTTCTCGTTAGGTCACCGAAGTTTAGCAAAAATGAGCGTGGAGCAAATCTTTGTTCACTGAATATTGCTAACCGAGTGTTTCTGGTCGGGCTGAGCCTCTCCTTGAATCCAAATGGTCTAAGCCTCGGGGACGTCGGACTAATTATAAAATCTCCTCGGATACTATAGCTGAAGTCTTCGCGCTTCTGCCTTGGATGTTTTCAGGAATCATATACGAGTTACCAGAAATAAATAAAATAATTTTTAGAATTTTTTCCACAATATTTTTTTTGACGACATGTTTTAGCCAGGTTGAATGGCCATTTTCAAGTCATATTAATGACCAAATTATATTTGCTACTTCCCCTCTTTTGTACCCGATAAAACGTTGATACTGCTCTTTACATTTTTGTTTCAGCTCAAATTTCACCGGACTTATAACCACATTAACAGTATCATCAATTAATTATATATTTACTTACAATTGTATAGTTAACCCATCTACTTTAGTTTTTTAATGGCCTTTGTGATTATAAATGTTATTTTGTTGTGACATCAATGAATTCCCTTATATAATAATGATTTCCTTAAACACATATACCCATCACACAATTCATATCCACTTTTTCACTCACTCTTTGCTTTATATAGAGCCTAACACACACATTACTAATTAACTTGAAAATGGCCACCCGACCTGGCTGAAACATTTCGTCAAAAAAATATATTGTAGAATAAATTCTAAAAATTCTTTTATTTATATCTGATGTTATGGAATTCCACCAAGAAATATCGATCGAAAAAATCTTAAATAATATCCGACTATATTCACAAGTGAATTCTTTTAAGGTGCAGAGATTTCTTGAGAGGAGGTATAAACATTATGAGCTGCGGAAATTTGTAGTGAAATTACATTCTAGATGTGCATCGGATATAGGAAATAAAAATAAATAGTATTTACTTGGGAGAGTTTTCGATACAGAGACGACTTAGTATAATGCCAGTTGAGATAGTGGAGTGGAGGAATTTGTGGTGACTACATGATTGAGCTACGAAGGGTATAAGAGAGAAAAATCAAATTCAAATAACGGCCGAATTTCGATCCATGACCCGTATTTCAGAAATACGTTTTTTATCGTAACTTTTCGTCAACAGTCTGAAGAGCTTCGAAGACTGTTGAACATTTCCCGAAGAAAAAGCTTTTAAGAGCCCTCAGCAAAGCCTGAAAAACCATTTACTGCAGGCGTAATTTAAGATGAATGGAAGTCATGAACATGCAAAGAGGACAAGAGGTCAACGTGCTCGATTTTCATGTAGACAATCGCTGGTTCGAACATCGACGAAACATTTTTTCTAATGTTTTCAAAATTCACTTTGAGATAAAGTATGATTTTATAGACGATTTCTTCTCTCTTTGTGAAAGTATTAAATAAATAATAAATATTTATTTATTTGTCTTGTTTTTACATGGATCACGTTAGGTATGGCTTCTGTTTAGGAGACTGTAGTTTCGACTACCTTGTAGCCTTCCTCAATTCATTACTGTCAAGAGACAATGCAATTGCATGCAAGTCAGTTATCTCTTAACAGTGACGGATTGAGGAAAGCTACGAGCAAGTAGAAACTGCAGTCTCTTAAACAGAGGCAATACTTAACGTGATCCATGTAAAAACAAGGTTAATTAATAAACATTTATTTATAACTTTCACCAAGAGAGAAGAAATCGTATGTAAAATCATTATTTTTACAATGATGTGTTAGTATTTGATAGAACGATTTTAGTGCTAGATTCACGTTCTTCTCACGGTTCTTTACATGTTCTGACATCCTCCTCTCTAAAAAGATGGGTATTCAGTCGCATGGTGGCAGAATGAGGAGCAGATTAACAACACAAAGACTTTTTCTGAAGCACATTAACATACATATTTCGATAACTTTACAAACTTCTGGACCGGACCTAATCACAGCATTCATGCTGAGCCAACCTCAATCGGACTCTCGTCACGGTCGGGGGACAACTACTGACTGACCCCGGACGCCGCAGTCAGTGACACTCAGCGCCGCAAGTGGCGACGTATATAAAACTAAGGACACACCCCTGACCGGACTTGTCCAAAATGCCAATATGGCGACACATACACTTACGACAAGCGAACAGAAATAAGAGACGAAAGATTGTATATCGAGGTTTTCGGTACCAGTCAGCAAGGGCCATATCATGCTGATGTCTATGTCTTCTTACTTTTGTTCTTATCTACATCTATCTCACTTGTGCCAAAAACTTCAATAATATACTACAGACTGCCAAGACTCATCGGAGCTGTATGTAAATACATTTCGTAAGTGGTCGAACACATTTAAGAAAGAGGGTGTGGAAGTATATAAATTTAAATTATGTAAATTAAATTGTATTGCAATGTATTATGAAATACACACATCAACTGATATGTGACAATGTTGCAAAAATGAACTATCAGAAAATCATTCATTTTAATGGCCTTTTTAAATTATTCCGACGACTTTCTTGGGTTCGCAGTATTACTATTTCTCTTCGAGGGGGAGCTGGAGAAGGTTTGCGTCCCGGCTTATTCGCGTTTTCTGTTTATTCTCGCCAAACTCTTGCCGTTCAAAAATATCAAATATTATTATTTGTACGGGGAAAGTCCCGAAGTCAAACATCGACTAACTGTAATCTCTTTTTGGGATCATCCTGCTTTATCTGCAATCCTCACTGGAAAGATTTATTTATTTACGCGCGTGGCTACGCATCAAAAAGTAATATTTATATTTTAGTTTTTTTCTCTAACCTACTCCTTCATCATCACCTACCCTTACCTCATCTAACCTACTACTTTATGATCACTTTAATCATCATATTCGCTCCCTGCATACTGGAGCATATGATCGTCACGAACTGCCACCACAAAGCTCTGACAGCTGCTATGATCCTCGCCTCATCCCATGTTAAAAGTACATTCTATGTATAATGCCTGTCGGAGGCAAAAACCTAGAGGCTTTAAAAAAGGTAGCTGCAGTTTATGCTCTTTAATGGCATTCGAAGTGTATTTTCCACCCAGGTCCACTTTAAATTCTCGATTGAGTATGGTATGGAAGGCTGCCTTGTCCGCTCTCTCATCTCGACATTTCTGTCTGTCGAACCATCGTTCCCTTATTATAGCATTGGAGAAATGTTTTAGTGAGATGACAAAATTCACTTTTTATTCGCCGGCGGGTATAGCTCAATGGCTGCGTTGGCTTTTGGTGAGATGCCATTTAAAAAAATTTTTAATCGATTTATTTTACTTAGCCAAGAACAAACTGAACAATGATGTGAATGAAGAACTGAATTAAATGATTATGGTTTATACACCATGGTAAGCGTCATAAAATTCCACAAATTTCAATTAATCATCATCTGTTGGTATTCTTCTGTATGTGTTTACGTAAAAAAGTCATGTTTTCGTTTTGAAACATTTAAAGGTTTGTTTTTTGATGTTTGTGAAAAATTGATCAAAGTGTCAAAAACATGTTGCATAAAATGCTATATATATTGATAATTTATTGACTAAGAACATTTTTATAATTATGAGAACAAATTTTATATAAAATAGTTGGTGATCATTTCAATTAGTATGTAAATAAATTGTTGAGATAATATTAATTTCAAGCTTTGTGAGAGATCGAGTCCGTGATCTATCACATGAAAATAAGGCGCTTCAGTCTCTTAAACCAGATAGATCATTATTATTAACTCTTTAGGTTCTTATTCTGATAGTAATTTTTGATAGTCGCCAAGCCGGTGAAACTAGTTAGAAAACATTGTTAGTTAGACTAGCGTGCTTCTTACCCGTCAACCCGTGAGTTTAAGATCTTGATAGCAATGTGATTAAAATGAATAATTTATTACTAAATGAAAGGAAAAACTTGCAAAATGGCACAGCACACATATTTTTTCATATTAAGATAACTTTAAGTTAAATTATAAACGTATTAACACTATAATTAACTTTCGTGTAATTTTCCTTCTGTTAATCGTTGAGAACTGCGTTAGAACGTTAAATAAGTATAATGTTTTTTATTGTGCAGAAACAACGTTGGGCGCGGAGAAAAACTTGGATGGGTCACCGCTTGTTGTAAGCCGCGTGTCGCTTTGACCCGTTCCTTAGGATATAATAGTCCAGGTCTCAGGTGAATTGAATCATCCAATTTGTGGAGAAACTAAGGGGAATGCTTGAATTGCCCCGAAAGAGGACTTAGCCCCTGGACACGACCAGGGGTGGAATATATGGAGGACGCTTAACAAAAATCAGACCGGAGTATGCACGATGAGGACACAAATGAAAGCCTGGAGCAGACCCTGTTACGCCTTCTGAAGTGTGCGCTGTGTCGGAGTAGCTGCACCCAGAAAGACCTGATTATGGCTATAAGTAACGCCCACTTCTGGGCAGACAGGATCTGACCCTGTTGTTACCGACACGATTCAATTTATTACATATATAATATATTTAAATATATATATCTGTTTTAAAAAATCTGATTGACAAATTAATCAAAAATATTCTTCGTATCCGTCTCTTTAAGACATCGCTAGTCTGTCATAGAGATTGTTGAGAACTATATGAGTTTCCTAGTGGACTTTCAGTCGCAGAGATGTCTGCATGTGAAAGATGGAGAATGACAAGTGACAAAAGTGAGTGGCGGCAATTTGTAGTGACCATATGTTTCAGATTTGAATGAATGCGGGAAGAATAAATAATTAATCTGTATGTTTTTCGAGCCCAACCACTGAAAAAGCCAATGCAGCCATATTATGGGTTTCGAAACCAGGTGCCTGAGTAGAATACTAAGAGTATGATAGTTTGAATTTGTGAGGAATGACGAGGTGAGAGAGCGGCCAATGCACCCTCCCATACTACAATCTGTCACAGGCGGACATGGTTGGGGCATATTCAGATGCCGGAAGAGAGAATAGATATATAGATGCTATACCTTCAATACCCAAGTTTGCAACTGTCCTGAAAAACCATTCGTAACTATACTCTTAATGTACTCGAAGGAGCTACGGGAGTTGGAGCTGATATGGAATGAGTTGGGGTCCATATCGCGTTACAAAGATATGTGGCGTCATTTTGTGACGTCAATATGTCCCAGTTAAGGAATCGATCATGATGATGATGATGATATATGTATTATTTCCGAGTATACGTACGATTTGAAGTGTTTTCACTATTACTCGTACTAAAGCGGAATAATCCTAAACAAAGAAACCCAATATTAAGTTTGTGTGTTCAAAAGATTTGTGTAAATAGGTTATGTTTGCATTTGATTGAAATATCTTAATTCGAATCAATTATATTTATCATCAAATATATATAAATTGCTATTTTAACTTGCTTTAACATGGATCACGTTAAGCAACGTTATTAAAAAACGAAGTAATTTTCTTTTAAAGAAGTTGCCAATAAGTTTTCTCATTGCCTGCATTTCTTGTTCAGAAACGAATTCAAGATTTTGACAGTTAGTTAAATCAATTGACCGTAAATAAAATGAATCGGCAGTAGACTAAGAAGCTGGCAGGAATCACAGTGTCAAGTTGAATGTGGTCAGTTATAAATTTAAAATGGAAATAATATATTCAATATTGGTAAAAATTTATGTTAAATAAATGAATAATTAACCCGTAAAATCGGAAACCTAACCTTATCTAACGTATTATTAATAACCTAACATAAATTATTTCCTGCCAATTTATCTGCTACCGATTGATATTTTTGTACTGCAAAATTATTATTTTTTATTTCCTTTTTAGGTATTTTGTTACTGACCGTTTGCTAAATAATAACTGGCCATTAATTGAATTAAATACTGAAAAAAATAGTTGCCCTATTTTACATGGATCACTTTAAGCAACTGTTATTAAAAGAAACGAACCTAGTTTCGCGCTCTCTGTACATTTCCTAAGTAATTTTCTTGATAAAAATGTTTAGTCATTTGCCACTATGCATGTTTCGTCCTAAGAGATCTCTGAATTATAAGATACATTTGGAAATATTTACGATTCCCGACGAAATTCTAAACAGGATCTAAGTGACTTGAATAAAGCTGTTGTAAAGGGTCCGCTAAATAACTTTTTTTTTTTTAAACCGGGCGCAAAACATCGAGCGAAGCTTGGGCTGTGTGGCACGTAGCGCCGTCCTGTTGAAATCAAATGTTTGTATTATCGGTTCTTCAATTTTTGTGAACAAAAATTCGTTCAACATGGCCGCGTATGTCCCATGAAAGCGCCATTAATGGCGCTTCACGCACAGGTCTGCCACAGCAGCAATATTCTGGTGTACGCACTGTTTTTGGCTTTTCACGCTTTGGTTTATCGATGAGGATGCCAGTTTTTTTACTTTTTTCACAAGATAACAAACATACGGAGCTGACGGTGATTCTCTTCTTCCAAAATCCGTACGTAATTCGCACACATTCTGCAACATTACCATGATTTTCAAAGTAAGAAAAGTCTATTTTAAAAGCGTTGTTCAAGCGTATACTCAACCATATTCGTTTAGATGAAAGATAAAACTAATTATTTGTCAAATCAGACATGAGCTAAGTGTTACCATTCACGAAATAAACACTAGTTGAAAAAAAAACGTTAGATGGCGGACCCTATAGTATCCGAGGCGGATTTTTAATCTGTTTTTTTGCTTAATCGGAAGATTTGGTGTAAACTGTCGCAAGATCTGTGATGATTTTCTGTTTTATCGGTTGTACCAATTTTGGTATCTATGAATTGTTTATCAATGTTTGCCTCGTATGTCCCATATATGTCGGTAGAATCGTCGTCACCAGAGGTCACTTCTAATACTATGGCACCTATTAAGGTGGGAGTTGAGCTGGCTCTATATAAGGAAACATCCATATGGACTAGTCTCTTTATAGCGACCTTATTTGCAACCCGATCAATCACGCAGCCGCACTTTAATGAATATTGGAGTGCTATTATTAATAGTCAATACTTAATTTTAAGATTTTTTTTTTGTAAATAAGGTAAAATTAAATTAATTAAGAAAAAACGTAATATGATATTTTGTCATTATGAAAACATTAATCATATAATTCCAGGAAAGTATTTATAAAAATAAAATGTCAGAAATTTTATTTTATATTCAATCTACTCCGAGTAAGACTGTGATTCCCAGATATTGCCCATTTTGCAATTAAAAGACGTTTAAGCTTTGCCAAGGCGAGAAGAGATCTCTTATGCAGTATGGAAGGCTGCTTGGTCCGCTCTCTCATCACACCCCCAGTATTCCACGCAGGCTCTTGAATCCCATTATACGGCTGCATTTGGCTCTTGGTGAGATGCTAAGATTCACAGCTGTAAAGGAGAGTAGGGACGAAACAGGCGCAGTAGAGTCGGCACTTTGTTTTCAGATTTGATTGTGCAACCAAATCACCTCGGATGTTGATATATTTCACGTAAGGGAGGCTCAATTCAGACATGAACTCCACAAGTTTCTTTGGATGAATAATTTGTTGGCGTCGTCTGTTTGATGAGCATTGGGACCTTCTGTTGCTTTTCTTTATTACTTTTTTATTTGTTCTTAATTCTTAGTCATAAGTACATATATTTGTATTTATGTACTGTATTTTTTTATTTTAGGATTAATTCTTATTGTACTTCAGAAATGATTTGTGGTGTTCAAATTTGTAATGTTTCTTGAAGGGGAAAAAATAAATAAAATTGAAAAATATTGCGAATTAAATTAAAAGACGCTGGAGCATTCCCAAGGTGATTTCTGCAAGCCACGTTCTCAGTGATCTGTTCGCCATTATATCTTATACTCTCAACCATTTCAATGGTCTGACCCACGCTGGAAAGGGCAAAATATTCATCTCGCCACATATTTTATCGATAAGTTACATATTTCATAGAATTTAGTAATTTAGTGTAATTCTATATATGTAATAGTTACTCTCATATTAAATAACATTAAATTGCCTTTTTTTTTATCCAGAGTCGCAATTTATAGTTAAGCGAATGAAATATTGAAAAAATAAAGAGAATGGACTGAAAGACTGTTAAAAGAAGGTTCTTCTCATAAAGGGATTAAGATACAATGGGATTCTGTTGTATTCCAATATTTGAAGAAGCAAAAAGAGAAAACCCCCACTAGAGAATTCCATTATTGTGTATCTAATGATCCATACTGTATTTTATATCTATTGTTACATACTATTAGTATGCCACTATATTATTTAGTCCAAATTTATAGTAAACCTTTCCATAACACACTCTTTTTAAATTTGTAATGGAGACTTTTCCTGTCGTGTATGGGACGATTTTTTATGTATAAGTCCTTTTATGTTGTTATTTCAGGCTTTATCGCGTATTTGAACAAGTAATCCAGGCCTCGGGAGCATCGAGCTAATCATCTGATCTTATGAAAACGTTAAAGTAGGATTGACTGCAGTTTTTGTATAATGTAGTTATCGTAGAACCTTACCATCGGCTTGTGCCACCTATTAGGAACAAAGTGGTCCAAGCCTCGACAGCGCTGTACTAATTAACTGATTTCCTTAAAAATTAATTTGACAAATCACCAAAAAATATGTCTTAAATACTACACGTGAATGAGATGCTCCCAAGTGGACCTTCGGGTGCAGATATATCCTAGAACGAGGTTGGACAGTGGCAGTTGACAGAACTAAACCAAATGTAAAATAAGACCAAATGTTTCAGATATGAAACGAATATAAGAAGAAAAGAAACCTTATCATATCAAGGGTCGTGGGTTGGATTCCCGACGGATATTAGAATAAAAAATATTTTTAATAGATTTATAAGCTTTGGAAATACAATCGGCTGGTTTAAAATCGATCCTTTACAATAGTGATTGTCGGTAAAATTTCAGTCCTATAGACTATGACTGACGCTGGTAAAAGATGAATGAAGTCTCGTGCATATCCTTAAAATGAAAGTCATAGCCTATTAATAAAATTTTTGATAGACGAAAGTCATTTAAGTATATTTAACACTACTCATTCATAGTGAACTTCTGTAATAAATTAATAATGCGTAAATGTCTGGCTGTAGTCTGTGACGTTGGCAGATCAACACTTTACATGCAGCGCTTAGCCATATGTTTCATGGTAAGCATCATACATTCCACAGTTGAGATCTATCTAAATTACTTTGTCAATCTATCTGTATTCTTCTCTATGTATACAAAAAACAAACCATTCACAAAAAGTCTCCGCAAAAATGGATGATACGTGAATATCTTGCTGAAGTTTATTACGTTTATTATCGACAAAAGATGGCGAGACAGCTGAAGAGACTGAGACGAAGCACAACATCAAAATAATGTGAAATTATAATTATGATAGTATAAACAAATCAAATTTCTAACTTACCAATGAAAGAAAGCGCATTTTCTGAATTTATTTTTGTTGGTATGTAGATCAAGCCACTACACTTAAATTTGACACTAACACAATTTTCTTCACTGTAAAAATAAAATTATTTTCTAAGAACATTTTTTATTTTTTGTATTTTTAATCTTTGGATTTAATTTTCGATTTAACATCTTTTGTATTTTTCGACGAAACACGTAGAGCCGTGACTGACGCCTCGGCAGTTGATTTAACATTATTCTGGCGAATTTTCAGGCAAAATTTAATATAAAATCGACGGCACCTTCAATTGACGTCTTAACGGCAGAGAAAAATAATATATGAACGTTAATTAAATTTTAATTGTCCTTGTATTTAACTAATCGGAAGGTGAATCACATTTTAAATTATTAATGTATATTTTTAAATTTCAGCATTCACTTTGACACCATTATAAATAAATAAATATTATTTGTTTTTACATGGATCACGTTGCGTTTGGCCCCTGCTTAGGAGACTGCAGTTTCAACTAACTCGTAGCGTTTCTCAACAGCTACACTGTCAAGATGACAACTTGACAGTGTAATTGTCTCCTGATGGTGACGGATTGAGAAAGGCTACGAGTTAAGTCGAAGCTGCAGTCTCCTAAACAGAGGCCATAACCAACGTGATTCATGCAAAATAGCCTTCCTCAATCCATAACTATCAAGAGACATCTTGACAGTGTAGTTGTACGTTAGCAGTGATGGTTTGAAGAAGGCTACGAGTTAGTTAGAAGCTGGAGCCTCCTAAACAGAGGCTACACTCAAAGTGATCCATATAAAAACAAAGTAAATAAATATTTATTTATTAGGTTTTTAGTTTTCTCAACTGAAAAGTGATTATATTTTTAATAATGTTTGTAGCATTTTAACTTTGAAATCAATTTCAAATAGTAAAGGTTATGATAATTGAGTGATTGTTTCACTAGTTAATGATTAAGAAAAATATAATAACGAGCATATATAAGCAATACGATACAAGGAGAGGATTGCTCAGGATGGACATGATGGCGTCCGAAACATATACAGGTACAATTACTAGCAAATATGATATAAAACGAAATATTTTGCAATTTGTCATTTGTTAATTAAAATGAATATATAATTATGCAGTTTCACCAAGTATTGTCAGTTGATGTACTTAACGCTACTGAAAAATTCTCAAAGTACACGAAACAATATTCAATCGTTTTTTTTTTTTTTTTTTTAAATTAAACGTATACAGCAATACTGTTTAAATATATCGTCATTATTTAGTGAGTTCTAATCCTACATTTCTGGACGCTACATGCAAAAAGGTTGTATGTTATTTATGTATATTGCGTGTTTAAACTGACTGATTGATTGCCTGAAGAGATTTGGATTGTATATGGTATATGGTAGAAAACACATATGCTAGAAGATTTAGGGTAATTCTAAATCTAAGCGATGGCGTTTATAATGGAATGATGGAATTGTAGACTAAGGATTGAAATGTTTTAGCTGTCTTGTGGCGACTGATCTTCATTTAGAGCATATGGTCTTCATGATCTTAAAAACCGTCCCATACGAAACAGTTTAAATGTACAAATGCGGGTCTAGTTGGCATATCATGATAACCAACGACTACATAATGTTTTTGAGGGAACTAAGTTATGAAGAGCTTAGATCAGCGAATAAAGCAATAAAGGACGCGGTCCAAAATTTAGATGGGTCTCTTCTAGTATCCAAATTTCTGCCCTGTAGGTAGTCAGTAACCATATTTGTTTCCAGGTGTATTCTCTTGTGCAAATATTTCAGAGACTCTTGTGATGGCATTATGGACAGAGGCAACTGAAGACGAAAAGAACTGAGTGACGACAATTTGTGGTGACCATATGTTTCTGACATGGAATGATTATGAGATGAAAATATGAGTTATTAATCCGGTAGCGAACAAATTATTTATGGATGACAATAGTGTTCATATCCTAGAATTAGATATGACTAAGATATGTACTAGTTTCAGCGTATATTTTCAGTGAATTTTAAAAATGTATCGAAAATTAATGGGGTATTGTATACTTAATGAAAATAATATCTAAAAAAAACTAAATATATGATATATTTTTTGTTTAATGACCGATATTATAAAACCATTTTTAGTGAAAGCTTTCTATTCAAAAATCGTTCATTGAAATGTAATTGCTTCATTAATTTTCTATTGGCAATTAGGAGTATTGACTAATTGCCGCGCTTATTTAGAGTTCTTAATTTAAATTTAGTTATTTTATTAAAGTACTTATTGCAATAATAAGTGATACTTTTTAACATCAAATAATTTTTTCGTTAAGAATTAATTGATTTTCACAAAAAAATGCTTTACAACTAAATTGCTCAACTTTACCACTTCACAAATAAGTCCAATTTAAAATTTTATTAATATAATATTATAAATATAGTTTAATAAGAGCCCAATTAGTAAATTAAGCCTTACTAGATTATAACTATTAAAATCACTTTGATGTTTCGCTTTCACAGTTTTTCACTAAACTTTTGCAAATACAATTAGCACTAATTATCACACATTTATAATTGTCCTTTACAATGATAATTATTGAATTTGATGATTAATTCTTATTGAATATTTTTAAAACTAACACAACAAAAACTATATATAATATTTTAAAATGTTAAAATAAAAGTTAAATTTATTTTATACCATTTAAAGAAATCACTTAATATTTTTACAAAAAATACATATAGAGTGTAATTTAAAATTGGATGAATCAATAATATTTTTTACTTAGTTAAATAAAAATTACTTAATATTTATTGTTCGAACACTTTGTTAAATAAAATAATATTATTAAGAACTATGAATTAAAGATAAAAGACTCTTAAGAAATGTACATTTTTTGAATCGTTAAAAAAACTTTATTTAAACCTAGAATAACGTTGACAATTCTTTGCGTTTTTTCGTGTACGACATATTTTAATGAAAATAAAAAATACAAATATATCTTTTATTATTAAAAATACCGATTTCATGAAAAAAATAAAACAATCACTTTAAATAAATTTTTGTTCTTACTTTATTGCATTTTACTTTATTTAACTCACAACACACTTATAATATTAAAAAATAAACTTTTAAAGTGAAATTCTGATAAAGTATCTCATCGAAAAAAATATCACTTTCAACAACACTTTGGACACTTGATTATTTATTTTTTTGTGATTTTTGTCGTGATCGCACTGGGGTCAAAAGCGCCTAGTGTAGTGGAGCTTTTACCTCTACGCCGAAAGCTACGCCAGCTCTACGCTCGCTAGTAGCGGGTGGCGTTGTTCGCGTATAGGGGCGCACTGGCTGGGAACTTTGCGAGGTTCCGACGCGCAGTTGGTTTCTCACTTGTTGCGACCTGCGCAGGAACTATAGAGTTTACCTCAGACATTCTGCTGAAAAAAAAAACTCTGCATTTTCAGGTAGTGGCGTATATCACGTCAACTGCAAGACTCAAAGTAAAAAAAAAAAAAAAATGTTGTGATGAATTTTATTTAATTTTTTAATTTTATTAATTTTCTTTAATACTGCAATTTTTCTATCAGTGGGTATCTCAGTGTTTAAAGTTTAAAGCGTTTGCTTGGTGTGCCAAAGGTCGTGGATTCGATCCCCGACGGAGATTAAAAATAAATCATCAAATACATTTTCAAATCAAAAAGGGTGATGCGTGAATGTAGGGCTGTAGTCTATGACGTTGGTGGATCAATACTCCAAAGGCAGCGCTTAGCCATCTGTAAAATGATAAGCGTTATAGAATTCAGAATCACTATCATGATCTGTCTGTTTTCCCTCTTTTTTATGTTATTACATAAAAAAGATTAAAAATCACTTTTTCACGTGTATTAATACAAAATATATATATTGATGTATGAAGTTAAGTAAATAATATTTTAAATATAATAACAGAAGTAATGTATAAATAAACGCGGATGAATGGTATGTGTGGGAGTAAAATAAGGAATTTAGACCTGTATACAAAATCATGTAGTTATATATTTTAAAAGAGCTTTATCAGTTCTTCAAGTGTATAAACATATAAGAATCTTATTTCCTATATTATAACAAACTTTTGCTACGTACATACCGACTATGTTTATCCACTTGGAAAACTGAAGCTTTTTTAGAAAGCGAAACCGCGGTATTCCAGCAAGGAAATAAACAGTGCTTAGTGTGATCCCTGTTATAACAAGCTAGGAAGTATTTATCTATTAAATATTTATAATGGATCTTAACCCTTTCGTTACGGCGTGGTGGAATACAAATTATACTGTCAATACGGCGTGAATTTTTCAAACCATTTTTTTTGCTTAAAACTAGTATTTGAAGCATAAATGTACTTATCTGACCTATTTTATATATCACATTGGTTCTTTTTCCTTTTATCCTTTAGCTATCAGATGGTGCATGAAAAATATTATATTTAACAAAAGTTCATTATGTAACTTCATACATGTGGTGGCATTGACACATGTGATTTACAGAAAAATCGCTTCTGTGACGAGATCTAACGATATTTATTTATATGCTTTACAGATTCCTGTTAAGATTACTTGTACGTTGATAAAGGGAATGACTGCACTTCCAATTTCCTACCGTAGATGTCGCAATGAGTACTGAAAGTAGCAAAACAATATATAACGTCAACCGATGTCAACGGTTGGGGAATCTTTGACGGCAAATACCGACAACCGATACGAAAGGGTTAAAGTGAATACTAAAAATATAAGTAACAATTTATTATTTTGACTGATCAATACTCAAAAAATACTGTTATACCATCGTCGTGCTGGCAAGTGTTATTTAATTTTAAAATTATAAAAAATATCATTTGTTAGGCAGCGTAGCGTCTACGTATGAAGCCTCCACTGTGCCTCAGAATCAATAATGAAAACTGTTAATGTCAGTCTGAAAGCTGAATGAACAAACAATCCACTTTCCCTTTAGTTTATTGTGGATCAAATTTTTGATGATGACGTAGCTTTTTCCTTTCCTTTCATTCATCATGTCGTCTCCCATGACTTAGCACTCTTTGTGAAATGCCAGCATTTTAATTTTTTTGTTCCAATTTTAGCATTTTACCTTCATTTAACATTGATCCTCGTATTAGATTATTCGGAAAGTTATTTCATTTTAAACATACGTTACGTTAACATACGTTTAATCTAGGTGTTTCAAATCAGCGTGAACGATCGAATTTGATCAATTTTATTTATCAGTAATCTTTTGTGTTTCGCTTTTTTGTGTCTTCAACTTCAACTGGCCTTCCAGAACGTGGAGCATCTTTAAAAGAAAATTTTCCTGATCGAAATTAATTTTTACAAAAATGTATTGGCACTGGTGTTCTGTTAATACTTAATCAAAACTACTTCTCCATACATACAGGACATATTTTTTCTTGCTTAGAGGGCTTTTTAACACAAGATCTTTTTCACAAGTAGGAATTGTTATAATAGCAGTCAAACTATAAAATATTACCCATTAAATAGGCACACTTAAGTGGCATTGGGCAGCACATATCTGAAGAGATGATGGTCGATGGAAGACCAAGAACTAATAAACGAAAAATTTGCTGATCCCTTGCAATACTTTTTTCTTTCTGATATTTCACATGTAGATTCTATGACGCATACTGCATGTGGAGTGTTGATCTGCACAATGTTATAGAGTACAGTACAACATTCATGAATTATTGTTATTATTACAGGAATTCACTTGAATGGGTGGTCTTCACGGGACGACTTTTTATACCACCAATTTTGATTAATAAGCTATGACTGGAATTTTATGGGTGAGGGATCAAATTCATACAAAATCGGTGGAATTTATAGAACTTAGTAATCAATTAAAAATATTTTTTTGAGTCCTTTGACTAACGATATCATAAATATAGCGGGAGTTACCTCGATGTGGAAGGCGGAGGATCGAAAGGGATAGAAACTCATAAGGGAGGCCTATGTTAAACAGTGGACGAACACAAGCTGATGATGATGAAACAAAAAAAGGTCAGTATGTTTTGGGCACCATTTTATTGCCAATTTATTTCTAATTTTTTTAACGTCTAAACATTTTTAAATGAATAAATAAAAATCTCTAAATATCTTTTGTCTCGTTGCAGACAAAAATCTCCTATTGTTGACAAACAAAGTTTTGGGAAGAAGTACAAAATCAAGTTCATTTATATTCCGGTCATTACGAAACAACAAGAAGCGCTCAACTTTGGAATTATTCAAAAATGTTTCCATTTTATTTGAATGGCGAAACGTAAACAGAGGAACGACGCCTTGTTTTCACCTTTTGCGATGCAAAATGCGAATTAGCAAATGCCCACTCAAGGCAATAAAATATTCCAACTTTAAATATAAAGAAAAATATATTATTCGCATACACTTTCTTTTTCTACGTTATATTATTACACCGACGTAATTTTGACTCCCATATTATTACGCTGAGATACTTGGCTTTTGACTCTCATACAATCAGTAGAGACTAAAGTTCCCAACAAACAGTATTTCTAAAAATTGTTTCTTCTTTTGATATCTCTAGAAATGATAACTGTTATTTTTACATCTCCATATTTGTACAAATATCTTATAATAATTCTTTTTATTTTTCTTTAAAAGACATTACAAAATATTTAACATTTTAATTCGTCATTAAAGCACATATTAACATATCAACATAAGTAACATAAGTAACATAAGTAACATAAGTAACATAAGTAACATAAGTAACATAAGTAACATAAGTAACATAAGTAACATAAGTGTGGCCCTGTAAATGTATTGACACATTTAGTGTCAATGACCTCACACTCAGAACAAGCGTTAGGAGACTCAATGCAAATAGTTGACTTGTAACAACAAAAACCCTGTCATAAGTAAATCATGGTTGACCCACAAATAACACGGCATTATTGTCACAAAATCAAACGTATAAAATTTCGCCTTCATCAACACCAGCACTGAATCTGAAGCAGAATTACACTAAATATGTCAATATCTTCACTCAAGTTGGTTTCAACCACTGTTCACTGCGATTCTTTCGTCTTACACGTATCCAGGGTTGAACGATGGTCTTTTCAGGCCACACTTCAGGCTCCATGAGAGACTCCAGCGAAGTCGCGATGACTCTGACTTTGAAAGAAGTTGACAGCGCCCGTCTGCTGACAATCCTCCTTATGGTCATCCAAGAGGGATTGAATGCAGCGGTCGCTGCCAAGAAGCTCTGCAAGTCATCAGCTGTTATATCCGGGTGAAGACCCTTGGCGTGAAGATACGCCATCTTCACTCCGGTAACCTTCTTCGAAGGAGCTGCAGAATCGCGGATCACCCGACGTGCTGAACGCCTTTCCCCATCAGAAGAGGCGCGACTCATATCCGAGTGGTGAACTTCCGCGGAAAGATTGCTCGTGGGAGAGAGAGGGCAATATCTGTAATAACTAATAAATAAATAAATATATATATATAAATAAATAACGGCGGGCCTTGGAACCAATCATTGCCCAGGTCTTTATATAATACCCCTTAGCCACCTCGGCTATTTCTTTGCCTGAGATGACACGCATTAGAACTTGTATTTATACCATTCTTATCATCGTATGACGATAGACGTCTCGATAGTATATATTCAGAATATGTATATTATTATTTTTTATCATTTAATCAGTCAAAACTTATTCATACGATTCAATATTATTACGTTGCGACAGTCTATTTATTTTAGTAAGTACCACTCGGGTCTCGAACCGAACTATAGATTGAATGGATGAGAAACAACTTCTTGTTGGTCCGACGCGGACTTTACAACCAGTCACATTTACCTGTGTTACCGATGAACAATTTTACCTTCTTGATATTGATCAATGCGACATTATTATATGGTAATAGTTATTATATTTTACTTGTGTAGAAAACTGGGGATACGTTGTTTTTTACTTCAAATAAATAATAATTAGATTAAGTACTAAATAAGTAATAGGTGTATAAAAGTCATGAAAGTTATAAAATTGTCAATTACTAGATGGAAAAAGTTACTGACACTTTAAGTGTTCAAACACTTTGGTCGCCTCGGAAGTTTTTTTCAAACAGCGTTTGGTTTTTACGAGCTTTCGGACAATGGGCTCTTAAATAGCAAGTACCTCTATCTTAAGACTAGGATCAGAACGAGTCTAGCGAAGGGTTTATATCACTTAGAGATAACAGAGTTAGTGATAACACTTATACACAGATTGATACGGCAAAATTTAGTCAATTTGCATACTTTATGTATGGACTTGCACTTAAAATGTTTTAAATCGATAAAACAAGGTAAACTATATAACGTTTTTAAAATGGCTCTACAATATAATATGCTCGGAGTTTCAAAATACCTTCCATACTTGATTATTTGACTTGGTTCAAAAAAGCAGTTTGTTGAATCAATAATAATGGCACACTAACGTCTAACCTTCAATTCTCAGAACACAGACGAAATATTGGTTCAATAAGTATTATTAAAATAAGTAACAGCATAAAATATTAAACATGGCTTTACTATTATATGTAATATTAGATGTAATAGAATTATCAATTAGATGAACTGCTCTTTTTAAACCGATTCAAATATATCATAATAATGAAACATATTTGGAGTATATGGACAGCGCAAATTGTTGTTTCTCAGCTCTGTAAGCTCAGACTGTCTACGCCTTGTCCATGGACACATCTATACCCGCAGGTGTACATGGGAACATATATAGTTTCCAAAAACCTCCCGCTGAAGAGCCGGAAAACTTGTATAGAAGAATTACTAATAATATTAAAATATAGTCAATAATCTATAAAATAATATTAGAGTATTGAAAAAAAAATTTTTTTTTTTTAAATCTATTTAAACTTTTTTACCACTGCACTATGTCGCCCCTAAGAAAAATTACATATAATATTATAAAAATCGTTGTAGTGAGGATAAAATCAATATTTTTAAGGAGGTCGGTGAGCGTGCTAAGTGCGTATAAAGCCGGCTCGTCAAATTAGAGCCTATTATGAAACTAACTCCGCAGCCCTTAATCAGTAAGAATAATCATGTTTTGAAATCAACGCCTGAAGGAAATTTGTTTTTCGCTGTGAAACAATCAAAAGTTACATATTTTCTAGGTCACTTGGTAATTAACGCACTTTTTTTATGAAACATTCTTTTAACAGCGATAACTTTTCATACTTTTTTGTAAGCTGGAAATAGAGGAACAAGCATATTCTGCAGTTTATAACGGGGATTATGACTTTACATATAAAACTTTTTGAATGCCTATAAAGTTAATTTCTTTTAAGTTGCTCTTTTGAACTGTAATAATGAATTTCTTATGTACCCACCCACAACCGAGATTTTCGTCTCGCAATTTATAAACATGTCGAATGAGAACAGGATTAAAAAAATCTTTCTATTTGTATATACCATCAGCAAGCTTTGGAATTCTCTTCTCGGTTTATTTCTTCATACATTCTAGACACTCGTATATTCAAGAAACAGATTAATATAAACTGATATCAGCTTGATAAAGCTCCTTTAGGCTGATGCCGTAAAGCCTCCAAAAACGATCTTTTGTCTCTTATTTATGTTCGCTCGCCTGATATGCATATCTAATAATGTTATTTTTAGTTATATAATAATACTTGGTGTTTGCATACACCATTTTATTTTTTAAGACAGTTGGTCCATTTCATGTTGGCCACTGTCATCTTTAATTCGCTTGTCTGCCGCGACTATTGGCGGCGCATGATGTCAGAGCGCGCCGTCAGTTGGAGCTCGCTGGCGACCGTGTTGGCGTTCGCCACAATGGGTGGACGAAAAAGCAAGTGCTTGAGAAATAAACGCGAATTGTGAAACGAAAACAAGTTCTTTGCATTGTGAACCTGATCCTGCATCCTGTCTTACAGTAATTCGATATCTAACTTAGAGAGGAGGATATCAAAACTTACAATCTCCCGAACCTGCACACAAATATATTATATATTTTTCTCATACAGCGTTCATTCTCTTTGGCTGAACGTATTTGAGTATATTGCTTAAAAAACCAGTACGAGCACAATTCTGCTCTCCTACATGCGCTTATTAAAAGAAAATCCTTGCATATTTTTACTAGGAGTATATTGTCATCAAATATTTCCACAACATATTTTTTATCCGCTGCCATTATTTATACCATGTCCTAAGACATTTCTGAATCTAAAGGTTCACATAAATTATATGATTTTTTTATCCGCTGCCATTATTTATACCATGTCTTAAGACATTTCTGAATCTAAAGGTTCACATGAAAACAGATATATATATAAATTCTTGAAGATCTCCAGGGTAAAAGCCCGGGGACTTTGAAGAGACGGCAGTTGTAAGCATCCCCAGTGATCGATCCCGCTACGTTTCGCATGAAGTCGTCCGTTTTAAGCTGTCAGTCTTATATTTTGAAACATATGTTGACCGGGTGTTTGGACCCCTACATCTTTTCAGTGCTGCCAGGTATGTTATTTATCACGCGGGTTTTGGGTGCGTGACATAGCAACACTGCAGTGATGTAAAACAATTGCCAGGTGAGGTGTTTGTGAAGAACAACTTACCGGTTTATTCTTTATTTTTTCTTTACATATCTGAAATATACGATTACCATGAAACGGCGTCACACAGTTCGGTCAATCGTGATTATCCATGCTATGTCCAAATATATTATTAATTCTGGACACGGGAACATATAGATATCCTCCTCTCTGAGTTTGATATCGAATTACTGCCCAGTACTTACTGCCACCCGGCAGGATACAGGAGCAGATTGACAATACAAAGACCTTGTTTTTGGTTCACAACTCACGTTTATTTTATTAGATACTTGCTTTATCATCCATCCTTTATGGTGAACGCCATTAGGCGTTCGCGAGCGACCGATTGAGCTGCCAACTGACGGAGCATTCTGACATCTGGCGCTGCCAAGACAGTCGCGGCAAAAAGCAAATTAAAGATGATAGTTGCACCAACATGAAATGCAAGCATCTGGTCATAACAAATAAAATGGCGTACGCAAACACCGTGTATCATTATATAATTAAACTTAACATTATTAGATGTGCATGTCAGGCGAGCGAACAAAAACTAAGAGACAAAAGATCATTTTTTCGAGGCTTTAAGGCCAAAGGAGCTAATCAGGCTGATATCAATATATGGTTCCCAAAGACCTCCAATTACAGGATCTTGGAGACTTGAAGAAACCACACTGTAGTATCCGAGACATTTTTGGGTGATTTGTTAATTGGATTTAAAAAAATATTTGATGATTAGTCAAAGGATTGATTATTTGGTCTTAATGGATGACTCAATCCAGCAAACGACACATGGTTAGCACCAGTTATTGATAGACAATATATACAAAAATACAAATATTTACTTAAGAATCCGCAGGAGAGCATATACCACAGCTTATTTTTTCTTTAGACCCACAGACTGTCGCCGTTCAGGAGTGGCGTTTTTTCTGTATAGGAATTATATATAGAATGCAATGAGGATCATGACGGATGACAGAGTCTTGAGGCAGCAGTTCATGAGGACTATATGGAATTATTATTGATTTATTTTAATAGCTTTAGTTGGTCACTACTGTTGTATCTGATTCAGTCGCAGATTCACTTCTTGGGCCATTTGACTTCGCTTTAAGAAAAATGACATCTCAAGATTTCGCTTTGCCTCGTTTGTTAGTCCCTTCAATGGGACGCGTACTTTCCTCTGATTTACATAAAAATAACATGACTTTTATTGGAAATGATATCACTTTCATCATAGGCTTGCTACATATATTGAGAGAATTGACAAATAGATAACTACTTCATACCTTGCTTTCACATGGATCACACTAAGCACTGTTTAATTACTTACTGGAAGACTACAGTTTCACTCTCAATGAAAGCCTTATAAGTTCTAACTTTAATCAAGCTTATAGACACGTTATAACTGATGAAGTCTTCAGAGATCGCAAAACCGCAGTCTTCCAGTAAGTGGTTACACAGTGCTAAGAGTGATCATGCTAAGCAAGGTATGAAATTTGAATGTATTTGATATTAAAATGGATCTCAAAGTTGATGCTTTTATATGAATGACATTATTTGTATTTTTTCTGTATTTATTGGAATTACGGAAGTTACGTAAAATAAACATAGTATTTTGCTGTGTCTATTAATAATCGCCAATGTTTGTTTTGCATTACGTGTGAAATTATCTTTTATATACTCGTCTATAGCAAATTTCTCTGCGGCGGTGTATATATGCACGTACTAACCTGCTTGCATATACGATCTTCTAGATTTCGTGGAACACAGCTTTTGAAATTGCTGAAGCTAAGAAGCACTGTCTTTTCTGTAGAGTCAACACCTCGCATAAGGAAGCGATAGATGTGAATAATAGGATAGAGTTACGAGTAGATTACTAGCAGAAATTCTAGCTATGATTAAATAATATTATTAGTTAGGGTATATTGAGAAACGCTACGGTACTAGAAGTAACTTATTTAAATAAAAAAAAATAAAATGTTTAATAAATACTCGTAGATAAGAGTTTCATACCTTCTTTTAAAATGGATCACATTGAGAATTGTTTCACTTGATGGAAGACTGCAGTTTCGCGATCTTTGACAGTTCTGTAAGCTCAGATTGTCTATGTCTTGTCCTAGAAAACCTGTATACCCGAAGGCCCACGTGGGAACATACTCGTAGATGGTTCCCAGAAGCCTTCAGGGCAAGAATCCGTGAATTTGCATAGACTGCAGCTGTAATACTAGAGAAATATTCTGGTATTCAATGATCAGGATTAATAAAGATATAGGATGATTGGCCTGATGCTCCCGAGGCCTGATTTTTTTTGTTATGTCCTAAAAAAGTGCCTCAACTCTACTGGGAGCACGTATAGAGCTTAAATTTAATTCAATAAATCTAAAAAAATCAAGTTTGGTCGGGATTTGAACCGAAAGCGTCTGAATAACAAACAAACGCTCTTACCACTGGACTATGCCGCCCGACAACATTACAAGGTTTTAACTAAAAGCTACGATATGCGTTAATTCAAGTGCCCTTGAAGCTAAGCTTTGGCCTGGAAGAGCGGTCTTTACAGGGACCAACTCGAAACTCAACCAGTTTCGAACGAGGTCTCCATCAGACTGCGGTGGCTACTGAAAAGCGTAGTGGAGTATTTCAACCGAGTGAAAAACAATAACACTTAATATTTGATCGCATTTTCAAGTTTTTTTTATAATTTTATGTTTTAAATTTTGCATCCACGCTGTATATCATCTGCTGCGAGCCATTATGATAAGGGAGGTCAACTTAAGGCCCGCGAGCCAAATTCGGACAGCGTCACGTTTTATCACGACCTGCGTGTTTCCGTCGTCATCCTTCAAATCATTTACTAATTAAATATAACATGAAATATTCAAATCTTCTGTGCGATCGGCAATATGGCTTCCGCCGTAGTCGATCGTGCGGCGATCTCTTGGCATATGTCACACATGTTTGGGGGAAATCCGTCGAATGCTATGGAGAAACGCAAGCTGTTGCCCTGGATATCTCCAAGGCGTTCGATAGAGTCTGGCATCGCGGTCTGGTGAATAAATTACCGTCTTATGGACTAACTCCCTCCCTGTGCTCCTGGATTGAAAACTTCTTGAGTGATCGAAGCATCATCACTGTCGTAGATGGCTTTTCTTCTTCCTGCCATAAAATCAACTCAGGAGTTCCACAGGGCTCTGTGCTGTCGCCCACTCTTTTCCTTCTGCATGTGAATGATTTGCTTCAATGCGCAAACATTCACTGTTATGCCGACGACAGCACTGTCCATGAGAGTATAATCTTTCAAAAACCTCCGAAACATTCGGAACTATCTGCTGCTGGGGAATCTCTGGTGAAGAAGATGAACGTGTCTCTTGAAAGGGTTTCACGATGGGGCGACCTCAACCTCGTCAGTTTCAACATTTCAAAAACCCAATCATGTACTTTCTCCACCAAGAAGACTGCTATGGATCCTGTATCTTTCAACGGTTGTTCTCTTCCGAAAGCAAGCTCCATCAACATGTTTGGATTATCAATATCGAATAATGTCAAATATTACGAGTCAATTAAGTGTAAAGCCGGTCTCGCTTCCAAAAAACTAGTCACCTTTGGCACCTAGGCAGTCACCTTTGGATTGGAGCCCCAAAATACCTTCTAAACTTAATTGACTCAGTTCAAAGAAGAGCAATTCATTTGATAAACAATGACACCCTTACGTCTAATCAACAATCAATGGAACACAGACGTAAGGTTGGTTCTCTTAGTCTTTTCTACCGTTATTACCACGGTCGCTGCTCTTCGGAACTTAAAGAACTAATTCCTCCTGCACCCACTCACAGCCGACAAACTCGTCTTACACTTGCCGAACATCCATACACGGTTAATATATGTCGACCAAGAACTGGCAGCTTCCAAAGGTCCTTCCTTAATGCCACCGGTAAGCTATGGAATGCTCTTCCAGCGTCTGTGTTTCCTCCTTCCTACAATCTGGATCTCTTCAAGAAACAGATAAATATACACTTGCAATCTCCCCAACCCACACACAAACACGAACACAACACACGTTTCCCGCATGCAGCGTCCAGCCTCCCTGGCTGAGCGTCATAGAGTGCACTGGTCTTGACCGGTTGTGCTCTCCTGCATGCGTTTACATAAAAAAAAAAAATCTATGCTAATTTGGTACAATAAAATGATGGTAAACTTTCCTCAAATTAAAAAAGGTTGCGTTTGTCTGCTCTACGATGTTATACGACCGCTACGAGTGGTTTCTAACGCCAACTATCTTGTACCGGTCTCAAGTCCATGCGATCTTATCACACTTAGTTATAACACATTCATGTTAAACTTAGTTATATAGAACTATTGATATACTCATACCATAGGTACTTCCTGCCTTGCTGCACTGACAAACGCAGGTTTTATCTGCACTGACGTCAGTGCAGGCTGCAGTTGAACTAACGCAAGTGCAGGTTATAGTTGATTTAACTACTTGATATCCCCGTTACTAAAAGAACGACTCTGTGTCACCGGGATAGTCATCAGAACGCGTGGGCGAGGAATAATGAGCAGATGGGCAATACAAAGAACTTTTTAAGAAGCATATTGATAACATTAAGGTTATCAACTGACAATACTTGGTGAAACTGCATAATTATAATCTTAGAATTAATTTTAAATAAAAAAATAATAAATTATTTACGACAAAATATTGACAAACGGTATTCTGCCCGGTGCCACAAATAAAGATGTGGCTTACACGCCGGGCAGACTCAGACTGGCTACGCGCACGCAGTGACAGCCCAGCGCCGAAATTACGTAAGTGTAGACCAAATCTTTCATTGTGGCACCGGGCGGAATACCGTTTCTCAATCTTTTGACGTAAATTTATTTCATTATATTTCTCAAAAAGTTATTTGTGTTTGTTCCGGAACCGAGGTCGCGGTCCCGAAATTACAGCATCAGCTAAATGCTGATGCCGAAATACTAAGGTTCCGGCACTGAGTATAAGTCCAAAGACCGGAGTTGATACTAATTTAAGTAATACAAGACCCCTTTTAATACCCTTATTTACAAAATGAGTAAGCAGTTATACAAGTGATATTAATACATTGAATGTCATACACTGCACATTCCTTGATACCGTTATTGGACCTTGATCCTTTCAATCCACATAGAGTGGCAGATTATTGGGATGTCCATGCTCCGTATCGATGCGTAAGCATTCCTTATTAATATTAATATTACTAGCACATAGAATTTCGTACACCGCAAATTCCTCGATTCTTGTTGTTTTGGACCTTGATCCTCTCAATTTACGTAGAGTGACAAAAATGCCCAGTGTCGTACCTGACTGAATGAATCTAAGATAAAGAGTTTATAATAACCATTACTTTAAAGACTTTTGTATGTTTAATACAACAAATTTATGTTCAAAATAACGTTTTGAACAGTGCAACTCATCTGCTCCTCAAGCCTCGACCACGCATTCTGATGACTAAGCCGGCGTCATGAAGTCGTTCTTTAAGTAATGGGGATGTCACTGCATACCATCAAATTCGTGGAATTGGAGGTAAGCATCGTATAATTTATAGATGATTTTTTTTTTCCCCGTCTGTCGGTATTCTGCTGTGTGTGTTTACATAAAAAACATGTTATTGAACTGTACTGAAGGGCCCCTTCAATCAAAGTTCAGTTAGAAGTTCCGGTCACTCAGAGTGTTTGCAAAGAGCCACGAACCCTACAATGTATCCCTTCAATACAAATACATTATTAAGGTTTTCTTTGAGGAAGGATCGATAAATGTGTTATATTACAGTAGAGTAAATGTCTGTAAAGGATTGAAAGTCAAATAAAAACCCCCAAGTCTACAAAAGGAAACTATTGTATGTTGTTTTTTACATAATGGAAACCCATGAAAGAGAACTTTATTAAATGTTGCCCACACAAACGAAACCAATCGGGTTATTTGCAATTTTTCAAAATAACAATGTGTGAAATTAGTTCTTATTACATGTCGAATGCAGTGACAGCGTGGATTGTCATAATATTTTTTTATGTAAACACATACAGGAGAATACCGATAGATGGTGATAGTAATTCTGAAGTCTCATCTGTGGAAATCTATGATGCTAACCGTGGTGTATATAGCTAAACGCTGCATGTGGAGTTTTATTTAAAGATTGCCGGGTAATTACCCGGCAATCTTTAAAATTCTAAAAAAGAAGTATTTTCATATTAATCTTTAGACGTATAAGTGTTGTTTGAGATATCTGATGATTAGCACGACGCTACGAAAGTCATAACCATTGACGCTAAGAAGCGATTGAACCCAAGATTAAATTACATTTGAACATATATTATTTTGATTGGACTTTTCAACTGAAGTTAATACATTTTCATCTATTACTATGTGTTACTTTTTGCCCGGCAAAAGGTTTTTATTTTTACAGTTCCGAGAATTTTTATTTGGATGAACAAATTGGCGGCCGGCCACGTCATTAAATATGTCTTTCAATATTATCCTCAATGTGTTAAGAAAAATCCACAGCTAGTTCGTGATCCGTAGAGTCTTCCATTACCGTCTGAAAGTATTCTTTTGGACGTGTTAACAGGTATGTTTCAAAGACGTGACTAACGCCTTTTTATATCTCTCTATAAAGGACTCACTATGGAAGTGTGGTATTTACGAGACGAATTAGTTTGAGACTTATTCCGATTTTTCAGAAGTCATTGCTGCTTGATATCGTTTTAAGCATTGTAGACCAAAAATTTAAAGTAATCTGTTTTACATTTAAAAACATTATACATTCGAAGAATTTGTATATTTATAAACAGAACACATACTCCAATAAAACCAATACATAAATTTACGAAATTCAACAATAACTAAAAATAACATTCGAAATCAATAAAAATAATGAAAAAATACGTGATGCGTCAAAGAATACTGAGATCTAAAAGTCCAATGCAATCGACTAGAGAGGAAAGTTATGTGAGAAAAGGTGTGCTGATAGCACATTTAGAAGCATTATTGCAGATGTAGTGAATTGAGTACTCGAAATTCAACATGTAACAACTAGAATGGAATTCCAATGGATGGCTGAGATTATGGGTAAACTTATCTGAAATGTATAAATTAAAGATATTGTGGCTTGTGGGTTTAGCTGTGTGTGGCGAATTACAATGTGGGAAATTAGTAATTCACCTCACATGGCTAAACCCAAAAGCCACAGTATCAAATCTGGCCGTGAAAACCTAAAAAGTTATTGTAAAAGTCAAAGTTTTGTTTTCAATGTTTTCAGCATTCACTTTGAGATAAGTTGTCTCTTGCCAAGTGGTGGATTGAGAAGGCTACGAGTTAGTCGAAACTGCAGTCTCCTAAGCAGAGAAAATATCTTACTCGATCCAAGTAAAAACAAGGTAAATAAATAAATATTTATCATAAGTTAAAGCTTTCAAGAATTCTAGGATTGTGAATAGCACGGCGAAGGAAAAAAATGCATGCTTACGAGCAGCTATTTTCTTACGGTGCTCGTAACGAATGGAAAGTAAGCATCCCTAGAAGAAAGAGTGGGAGAGTGTAAAGAGTGGAGTAGCTGAAAGATCAGTTTCACACAAACAGGATGTAATTACAAATACTTTTTATTGAATAATAATTGATATCAGCTTGACATAGCACTTTTAAGCTGGTGATTATAAAGCCTCGAAAAACGATCTTTTGTCTCTCATTTTTGTTCGCTCGCCTGACATGCACATCTAATAATTAATTATAGAATATTACGCCGGCGTTTGCATACGCCATTTTATTTGTAATGAAAGTTGCTCCATGTCATGTTGGTGCAACTTTCATCTTTAATTTGCATTTTTGCCGCGATCATTGGCAGCGCGGCATGTCACAGTGTCCGGCAGTTGTCAATGGACTCGCGCCCGGCCGGCGAAATGTCATGCCGGTCGGGCGTAGAAATCTTTATAATAAACGCGAATTGTGCTTCGAAAACAAGTTCTTTTATGTTATTAATCTGCCCCTGCATCCTGTAACTCAGTAATTCGATATCGAATTTCGAGAAGAGGATATCATAATTTATATTTTTAAGCTTTGTTGGGGATATAAACCTTGACCGCTTGCATTAAATTCTAGAGCTTTTTCTTTAAGAGGTATTCCGATGTATAAGGTTAACGAGTACTCGTACTGAGTAGTGTTCAATTTTATTTTATTTTTCGTCGCTGCCTAATGAATTTCAGAAAAAGAAAAATAAAAACGTTTCGGTTTGATGCCTTCTCGACGAAAATAGAGCGTGGGTGGAGCTCAGTTTAATCGATATCCGAACGTATTTACTTTTCGAATTTCGATTTCTAAAGTTAGAAAACATTTACGCCGAGCCGTTATAATTGGATTCTATTAAATGCGAAAAAAAAACTTTTGCAAACAACTCGAAAGAACAACAGACGAAAGAAAGCATTAACCGATTACCGTAGAAATTTACATTTCACTTTTTTACAAAAGGTGATTTTGTATCATCATCATTATCGTCACGGGAGCATACGGTCATCTATTATACCAGTGAATATAGCTCAATAGTCAAAGCGTTTGCTTTGCAAGCCAAAGGTCGTGGTTTCGATCCCCGACGGAGATTTAAAAAAAAAAGGATTTTTAATCGATTTCTGAACTCGAAAATACCCCCAGGTTGGTGAGAATTTAACCCCCCACCCGTAAAATGCCAGTCATAGACTATTAATTGAAATTGGTGGTAGATGAAACTCGTCCCGAAAAGACCACCCATTCATAGTAAATTGCTGTAATAATAAGGACGATGCGTGAATCTCGGGCTGTAGTTTATGACGTTGGCGGATCAACATTCCACATGCAGCGCTTAGCCATATGCACCATGGTTAGCGTCATAGAATACTACAGATGAACTTCAGAATTACTATAACCATCTGTCGGTATTCTCCTGTATGGGCTTACATAAAAAAAAAAAATGAGCTGCTGCCACAAAACTCTGTCAGCTGCCATGGTACTTACTTGTCTCTTTCCATGTCAGCTCTACCTCCCATACCTCCGCCGAGTAAATTCTGTGTATAGTTCCTCATGGTCTTTCAGGACGGTGCGAACCCAGGAGCTTGAAGATAAAAAAGCTGTAGCTTATGCTCTTCTGTGTCATCAAATATCATATTTTATAACAATTTCAATTTTCTCGTCAATTTCAGAGAAGACAAAAAAAACGGCAGACGCTGGGATACGAAACGTGAACTGTGCACCTTATTTCTATTCTATACATAGCGAAAATTTGAACCTATTTATATTGCAATATAGGTGCAATTCACAACCCTGGGATTCTTGAATATTTTAACTTCTACGTTCCAGATAAGTACACCCGTGCTCGTAGCCATCCATTGTTTTTGATCCCAGTTGATACTTGTGGAGCTTCAAGCACTAAAATTAGTACAACGGCAATGACGCTCCTAAATGAACTCACCAGCACACCTCGATCCTTTTCTTACATCCTTTTCCTTTTTTGGCGATGGTAATGCTCTCCTAGATGTCTGTGATCTTTGCAACCTGTCATCTTCTTCATATTTTATGTTATTTTTGTTTTTGTATTATCTTTTCTATGTGTTGTATATTTATGTATACTCTGTTTCTTTTTATTTGTATAATGGAACTTCGGTTCTGTGAAAATAAATAAAAATAATTTTAATATAAAGTGATGGATATTCAAGGGATTGAAGTCGCGTACTCACGCATAATAGTCAAGGGCTTAAAACCCTATGTTTCAGCATCCATTCGTGAAGTGGTTAGATCTCTGGTCACACTCCTCCGCAGTTTGCACGGCTGCTCCTCCGTCTCTTCAAACTTTAGACTTCCACTTCAAGAGTCACATTTGAAACAGTCTCGAGCTTTCTCGAGTTAGCGTACAGCTGTGCTATTTGTTGTGTGGGACATTTGGCCGAAGACAAACATTTGGCCGAAAGGATATTTGGCCGAATGATTTGTAATATGCAGGAATAATGTCAGATAATTTTTATTGGGAATTAAATTCAAAAAATTAATTATTTCGTTTTATTTTATAATGCCAGCGAGTATAGCTCAATGGTCGAAGTGTTTGTTTTCCATGTCAAAGGTCGTGGGTTCGATTCCCAACGGAGATTAAAAAATAAATATTTTTAACTGATTCCGAGCTCTAAAATACCCCCGGTTGGTACACATTTGATCCCTCATCCGTAAAATGCTAGTCAAAGCCTATTAATTAAAATTGGTTGTAGACGAAAGTTGTCCCGTGAAGACCACCCATTCATAGTAAATTCCTGCAATAATAAGGATGATGCGTGAATCTCGGGTTGTAGTCTATGAAGGTGGCGGATCAACACTCCACATGCAGCGCTTAGCCATATGCAGTATGGTAAGCGTCATAGAATTCAACAGTTGAGATTTCCGAATTACTATTACCAGCTGTCGGTATTCTCCTGTATGTTTTACATTAAAAAAATACACAAGTGACCCGTCGCGCGTTGCTACGATCTCATAAAAAATGGAAAGTCCATGAAATTTATTTTGATATTAACAGTTTAATTATTAATAAATCATATGTATAAATATATATATTGATATCAGCTTGATATAGCTCTTTTAGGCTGATGCCGAAAAGCATTGAAAAACTATCTCTTGTCTCCTATTTTTGTTCGCTCGCCTGTCATGCACACCTAATAATGTAAGTTTTAATTTTATATAAAATTACACGGCGTTTGCAAACGTCATTTTATTTGCACAGTGTTCCGGCAGTCAAGTCTCGTCCGACCGGCGAAACGTAATGTAGCGGTCGGACGAGAAAATCAAGTCTAAATGTGAATTGTGCTTCAAAAACAAGTTATTTTGCTTTGTGATCTGCTCCTGCATCCTTATAATATCTATAGTTTCAGGAATTCGCTATGAATGGGTGGTCTTCACGGTACGATTATTGTCTAACATCAATTAAGATTAATAGGCTATGACTGGCATTTACGGGTGAGGGATCAAATTCACACCAAACGGGGGGTACTTAGAGCTTAGAAATCGACAAAAATCTTTTGTTTAAATCTCCGGCGGGGATTGAAACCGCGACCTTGGGTTTGGGAAGCAAACGCTTCAACAACTAAGTTACGCCCGCCGGTATTTAAAAGGGTACCAAACATAAACTGCTTCTTAAAACAAAACTTATAGATAAAAATGTTGAACATTCTTTTCTATAGCCTTTAAAATATCTACAGATTTTAAAAATACACATTTGTATCTTAGATAAACTACGGAAAAAATTTTTTTATGTGATCATGAATAAACTTTAAAAATAAAA